>SNQJ01S0001137.1:0-21382 GCA_010110895.2 Picea sitchensis | reverse complement strand
TCGACCAGAAATAATAATATATACTGAACAAACAGATACCCAGAATGAGAAGTCGGCCCAGGCAGTTAGCCAGAATTGGTATAAATACAGGAGGTCAGTTCTCATTCTGGCAGGCAGTCTCATAATTGCAGAGCAGCAACTTGTGCACACTGCAGTGCCCAGTTTTGTGCGCAGGTTTGAGGAGAGTTGCCAATGCAACTGTTGCAGCTAGCAGTTACGTTTTGGCTTGGAATATCTCTTAGCTAAGGTTTGGACTATCTGATCAGCTCTTGTTGGTGCGCTATCCTTGGGGAAAGGTGCGCTACCCTTTGTTTGTCTATCTAGCCTAGGGTTTGCTTCTGGAGTGATTCTCTGTCAAGGTTAAGGTGCTCGGAGGATGGCTTCGGACTATGGTTGGGTGACAATAGAGATATTGTCAATGGTAAAACGAGCACATCCATTATATTCTAACAAAAATGTCTCCCGAGAAGATGGAAGACCATCCATAGCAGTCTGGACAAGATCATCATCATCTATCGTTATACTAACGACTAGTAGTTGATCCCTTAACTAAGAGATCTTTGTGAAGAATGAAGCTACAGAGTCATCCTTCTCCATCTTGAGGGTTTGAAGTTTATTCTTTAGAACCCTCTTCTGACTGGGTGCCTTCTTTTCATACAGATTGAATAGAGTGTCAAAACACTCCTTTGTTGTCTTTAGAGGTGCTATAACAGGGATGATATTATATTTTACTGAATCAAATATAATTCTCTTTGCCCTTGTCTGATTCTTCTTGAAGGTTGTCCTTCCTGCATTGGAGGTGGGCTCTTCTACAGTGTTGGTCACAAAGTTTTCCAAGTCATATTCTTCCAGAATATCCAGGACTTTGGCTTTCCAAACATTAAAGTTTGAAGCCCCTTCAAGTCTGTCCTCAAGTCTTACAGAAATGGAAGACATCTTTGCAGCGCTGTGCTTGAATAACTCCTAAGGATCTGCGTAGGCTCTTAGCAGACTGCAGAACTAATCTCTTTCACGCCCTAGAGCTCTGATACCATGTTAATTTTCAAGCATAAACAGATATAGAAGATAACAGTAGTGTTCTTTTCTTCTTTAAATGATAAACTGAAACATAAGAATCATAGGAAGATCACTCATTCACAAAGATGCAAATATTTATCCTGGGAAACCCTCAAGGGGAAGAAAACCCAGCAAACTTCTGTGATATATTGATCAGTCAAACAAGTACAATGAACTTACAAGGCAATAGCACTAAGCCTCTATTACAAATCTGCCCTCAAACCTGTATCTTTTACTGTAGCTGAGTTGATTCAAATCTGCCCTTTAATGGCTAACTCTGAATTGCTCTTAAGGCTGCCTCAGAATAAGTGAAAGATGCTGCCCAGAATTTAGTATTTCAGCCCTCAGAAAAGGTCCTCTAGTTGCTGTACAGAACAGCCTTTAGTTGCTGTCAGAATACCCCTTTAGAACAGAGTATATTTGCTGCTACAGGAGTGTCTCAGTTGCTGCCCAGAATGACTCTTAGATGCTGTCCAGAAAATCTCTTAGAAGAGAGTAAAAGATGGCTGCTACAAAAAAGATTATCAGCTGCTAGCTGCTGCCCAGAAATAGTCTAGCTGCTGCTTCTGAATATGCTAGCTGCTCCTTTAGAAATATGTTAACTGCTCCTTCAGAAATATCTAACTGCTCCTTCAGAAATTTCTTAGCTGCTCCTTCAAACTAGAGAGTATTTAACTCATATATTAAAGAATAATTGATGAAGAAGAGGGTGCCTCCCTCTCTTTATATAGTAAAGGATCTAGGTTAGGAGTCTTAGGTTAGGGCCACCTTAGCTTAGGATAGGTGTTAGGTTAGGTGGCCGACCTAACTAGGATAGATGGTCGACTTACGTTAGAGGAGGGCGGTTAAGGAAGGGACAGCTGGCAAGGGTGCAGCTTTAAGTGGGCAGCTTAAGGGGGTAGCTTAAGGGTGCAGCTTGAAGAGCTGCTAGAGGAATATCCTCTGCAGCTGCTCTAAATTTTAACATCAATTCCAAGCAGCGGTGTTCAAAGACCGTGACTGGTTTCACCCCTTTGCCTCAGATCTTAGATGGCGGCCCACATTGCAATGATTAAACCAGCAGATGTGCGCAAAATGTACAGCAACTGATAATTAAATCGGTAGGTATGGACAGCTGCTGGAAAAGGTACAGAAAATTTGCAAAAGAAATCATATGGATGGCGACTGGTACGGCTGGATGCTGGTGCTTACGGTACAGATGGCGGAGACTGCTGAGATGGTACAGCGCTTACTGTAGATGTCTTTTGTTAATTCGAACTGATTTGCAAGTATGGTCGCTGTATGGATGGACCAATTTGCAGATTGTACGACTCAGAAATAATGAACTGATATGTACAGCACTTCAATATTTTTAATTTTTTGTTTATATATATATATATATATATACACGACTCCAAAGAACTGCACACTTTCTATGACAGTTTTTTATTATGGATGTTGTGATTTCACCAAATGAAACAGATTTACTTCAACCTTGCATATATCTTTTTTTCAATAGATTTTCTGATATATTATTTTTTTTCTGGATTTCTTGACAGCGGAATTTTACGTTGCAAATGGCCAAAGGCCCAGTTTTTATTCAAAGACTGAAGTTCCAAGAAGCCTGAAAATTTGAGTGGCCAAAGACCTGTAGTTATGTTGCTAAGGCAACAAAATGTGACCAAAGGTCCGGTGACCAAAGGCCAGGATTAGAAACGAGGTTCTGATAACGAAACTGGCAAAAACCTGGGATCAGAAAGAAGAAGCTCTGATATCACTGTGACAAACAAACTTGTTTGACAATTATAAGAATATCCAATTTAAGTAGAATAGAATAAGGTAATCCATTTAGGATGGTAAAATATATATTTTGAATAAGAATATGAGAATGAGATGTTTGCAATTGAGAATGAGGGTTGTTTATATACCCACTCAAGGGTACCCTTTCAGTAAGAGATGTGTCCTTTGATTATGATGTCATGTCTCTTCATTATGTATTAATTAGTATTTGTTATTATTACTATTTATATCATTGTATGTATATTCATGTTATTTATGTTCATAACTCTGAGTTTCTGTTTTGCTTCTAACAGTGATTTAACAAGTGTGATGTAATTCTGTTTCTTGATTAATAACAGTGATGTGATTTAGGACAGACGTGATAGCAGACTTTACTATCATTAGAACAGCGGTTTTTAGTGACTTTTAAGGTTCATCTATCTAATAGGTTAGGGATTCTTTGAGTCCAAAATCTGCTTACCATGGTTTAACAAAATTTGACATGGTATCAGAGCCCAGGTTTTGAAATCTTTCAGATTCCATATATGGAGAAGCAAGCTGTCTAGAGTACAGAGTTGTCGGAGGGCTTTAGTGGGCACTATACCCAAGCATCAGTGATCAAAATATGCCAATGATCTGCACGTGGACCTAAGAAGGGTTGTGGGGGGGAGAAAACCTTGTTGATCCAGTGATTGCAAAGTGTAGTTTGTCTAAAGAAGTTGCAACAATGGCAACTGCCAGTATGCAATAGAGTCACTTGTTGGAGGGAGCCTCCAACTTTGTGCCAAGGAAGTTGAGATTGCACAACCTCCTGGAAATGGCAGATTTGTGGTGCCTTGTGGAGAAGGTGGTTGTGCCGCCTACATATCACAAAGATCCTGTAGAACACAACAAGAAGGAAGTGGAACAAAGTGAATCCTATTGGATTTGGAGAAGAATCACCTGATCCCTCATATCACCAAGAAGAAAACTGCAAAAGAGATGTATGATGCATTGGGAACCTTGGACCAGAGTGTGAATGTATCCAAGAAAATGCTCTTAAAGAACAAGCTCAACGCTACCCACATGTGCAAGACAGATACAGTGACAAGCTATCTCATGAACATAGTAGAGTTGATAGCCATAATTGAGGATAATGAGCTAGTTCGGATTTCTTTGAATGGCTTTAGTCCATGGCACAACTTTGTCCAAAGTATGTGTGGTCAATGAGACTACAGCATGTCTCAACTAGTTATGAGAATGTTCCATACCTAACCCTCGTAGGGAAGTTGAGAAAGGGAGGAAAGAAAGGATCCAGTAAGGGTCAGAAGAAGAAAGAAGACTCAAGGTCTTCTAACTGGCAGAAGAAGGATTTGAACCATATCAAATGCTTGAACTGCAGCAATCAAGGCCATTATTCTTCTCAATGTCCAAAGAAGGGAAAGGGTAAGCAGCAATGGAAACAGTTTGTAGGAAGCGCTGAAGCTTCAAGAGTGGATGAGCTAACAACTAGGCTTGGTACGACCTTTGCCACAGTGTCATGTGTAGAAATTTCAGACCCCAACCCAGTTTCAAGTCTCACTGAAACATATAGTTTAATGCCCAACCCACATTGCAAATTCTGGCTGCAAATTAGTAAGCAGAAAATTAAATGCTCATGAACAGAAAACACATGAAGTCTGCTACAGCAATAATGCAGAAACAAACACACCCAGAAAATTAATACTCAGATTTTTTGTCCAAAATCAAGACCCTGGAAAAACCCACAAGGGGAAAACCAGTGAGAGAGGGGCTTTTTATTATTTCCAGAGCTCAGAGAAAGATATTCTTACAGCAGTCTTCTTCAGCATTTAATACACAGACTTATCTCATTTTCCATGCCCAGACACAGCCTCAAAATGCATGCTAAACAGCTCTTTGATGTCTGTGCTGAGAAATCCGTACAGGGTACGGATGTCACTGCATTTATTTCTGTATGGCTGCCTCAAAAATCATGCCTGTCTGAATGTTGTTGTTTTCCAAAAATTTATGGTAGCTGGGTTCCTCGATTTCTGTGCCAAACTTCTCCAGAAAAATGTGCAGCTAACCTCCACAATATATGTGCCAACTTTCTGCTGTACGGCCTGCTCAGAATCCGTACAGTACGGCCCAGTACTCGCTGTGCCTTCCTCCTCGATTTCTGTGCTGTCTCCCTGCCTTGAAATTCCTGCCCTTTTTCAGCAAGTTTGCCCTCCTCTAGATCTCAACTCTCTCTTCCTCTTGCACTCTCAAAACTCATGAAAGAATGCCAAAAGATTGGTGTGCCCTTTCCCTAATTTGACCTAATGAGGGAAGGTGAAGGGGCATCTCATCCAATGGTGGAGATTAGACTAGATGGATGGTTGAGATCAAAAGACTTTTAAGTCACCCACTTCACTTAAGTTTCATAAAATCACTTTTAATTTCACCTCCCATGAAATTAATGCACTAGGGACCACATTGGACACTTTCTCACCCCTAGGCACCTAGGTGATGAGAAACACTTGTCCTTGGTACTTTATTATTTTTAATTCAACATCATGCCTTTCCACCAACACAGTTTCAAGTGTTGGGTCACGGGTGATATGTTGACAGTGGAGCCTCAAGACATGACTTTGAACAGATCATCCTTCTTCAAGTTGGAGGAACAAGAAACAAGCATGCAAATGGAGCTTGGTGATGATGGAAGGGACCTAGTAGTTGGGTTGGGGTCTATCTCATTCTACATGCCAATCAGAGAAGTTTTGGATCTACATGCGGCACTGTATGTTCCTGGTATGACTAAAAATTTCCTTTCAATTTCTTATCTAATAGATTTGAAAAGTAGGAATGAAATTGATGATCAGAAAGTGATCATGAGAGGTCAGAACCCTAGTCCTGCTCGATTGTTGGCCAAAGGAGTCAAGGAGGGTGGCCTTTATGGACTGCTAGCAAATCCAGTGAAGCAAAGAGCTTTCTTGACTAGTAATAACAATATATGTGAGCTTTGGCACAGAATATTTGGTCACCTGAACTATGGTTCCTTACCTCTTGTGAAGGACATTGTATGTTGGATTCCCAGACTTCCAGGTGGAGAAGAGAGAAGTGTGCAAGGGATGCACACTCGATAAGCATGCTAAGGTTGCTTTCCGAAGCAATGACCATAGATCAACAGGGACTCTTGATATGATTCATTCAGATGTCTGTGGACCCATGTCATCAACTTCATTGACAGGTAAACTTTATTATATTACTTTCATCGATGACTCTTGCAAAAAGACCCGGACATATGAAAACCAAGAATGAGGAGTTTAGCAGGCTTCAAAAGATTAAAGCTCTTGTTGAGAACCAGACAAGTGAGAAGAATAGGGTGTTGAAATTGGATAATGGAGAGGAGTATACTTCCAATGACTTTGATTCCTTTTGCAGAAAAGAAGGAATCAAGAGGGAGTTGATGGTAACTTACAACCCGCAACATAATAGGGTTTCCAACAGAAAGAACAGATCCATAGTAGAGACTGCTAAGTCAGTGGTTCATGACTTAGATCTGCCCATGTACTACAATCTACATACTGAACAGATGTCCTCACATGGTGTTGAAGGACAAGACTCCAAACTTCAAAGTAAGACTTCACAGCAGAGATGCCAGATGTTTCTCATTTTAAAGTGTTTGGGATTCCGGTTTATATTCATATTCTTGAACCCTCCAACGTGAAGGGTATTTTAATTGGCTACAGTGAGTCATCTAAGGATGACAAGATCTATGTTCCTTCTCAAAGGAAGATAGTTGTAAGCTAGATGTGAAGATAGATAAAGACGCATGGTCTTCTAGGTACTAGGAGCCCCCAGTATTAATTGAGGAGGAGACAACACTTGCTACACCAAGTGTTGTTCCATAAGTTTCAAGGAGTTCATGTTCAAGTCAGACAAGTTTCAGTACAAGTACAAAGACATATGGCATATGAAATAGGCCAAGGTGGCTTATACAAACATTACAAAAGGCACCAGAGGAAGTTGGTGCTCCAACTACTTTTTGGGTAAGCCATCCTCCTAAAAAAAATCCCCAGTTATGTTACACAATGTCTTCCATCATTGATACAGAGCCTTCTAGTTCTGAGGAGGCAGCAGATGAGAGTAGGTATGGCAGGATGCCATGGTACAACAGTACAACTCCATCATGAAGAATGATGTGTGAGAGATAGTACTGAGACTAAAGGGGAAATCAGTGGTTGACTCCAAGTGGTTGTAAAAAGTGAAGCATGCAGCTGATGGCAACATCGAGAAGTACAAGGCTCAGTTCATAGCTAGAGGATTCTACCAGAAAGATGAAGTTGATTGTGAGGAGACCTTTGCTCCAATAGCCAGGTATACTTCTTTAAAGACCATTATGTCTGTAGCATCTATTTTTGGTTGGCAATTATAGTAGATCAATGTTAAGACAACCTTCCTCATTGGCTTGATTGAGAAAGAAGTTTACATAAATTGATCGAGAGGGTTTGAGGTGCATGGGCATTAGACACATTTGTGCAGATTGAAGAAACCCCTTTAAGGGCTTAAGCAGGCACCCCATGTTCGCTACTCTAGGATTGATGGGTACATATGACATTTGGGCCTCAACAAAACAACTGCAGATCCCAATTTTCTTATTTATTTGATAGATTTGACCTGTTTGTTTTGGTCCTATATGTAGATATTTGATACTTATAGGGAATTCAAAAAAGCTCATTGCAGGGTGCAAGGTTGCATTGGCACAAGAGTTTGACATGAAGGACATTCAACTGATGTTGAGCAGAAGTTTCTCTAGGGCACGTAAAATACAAGGTTGAGATCCTGAAAAGGTTCCACATGATGGATTATAAACCCATAGCCACTCATATGATGTCGAATCTTAGATTTAGATTTAGTACGTCCTTCAGTGTGTAGACAGTGGATTGGATCCTTGATTTATCTAGTTAACAGCATACCTGATATATGTTTTGCAGTCAATACCATGAGCCAGTTCATGGTTGGGCCAGGGCAAATTCACTCGATCGCTACAAAACATGTGCTCCAATATTTGAAGGACACGGTACATTATGGTTTGGAATATGCAGGACATGGTGAGAGGATGTTGCATGGATTCGTTGATTCTGACTGTGCAGGAGATGCAAGTGACAAGAAGAGTACTTCAAAATGTTGCTTTAGTTTGGGCTCAAGAGTGATTTCCTGGGTTAGCAAGAAGTGGGCTTCGGTAGCATTGAGTCCAATGGATGCCAAGTATATCGCAGCTAGCACTACTAGTTGTGAAGCCATCTAGATTCACAAGCTGATTGCAGAGATAACAAGTGAGATGTTGGAGCCTACTGTGGTCTACTGTGACAATCAAAGTTGTATCAAACTCTCTCAGAATCCAGTATTTCATGAACACTCCAAGCACATTGACATTAGATACCATTTTCTTAGGAACAGTGTCCAGAGGGGCGCAGTTGCTCTAGAGTATATACAGAAAAGTCAGCGACTTGCAAATATTTTGATGAAGCCCTTGGCAAAGGGGAAGTTTGAGATGTTCAAGGTGAGAGTTGAATTGGTGGAGAATACTTTTCTCAAAGAGAGGGAGTGTTAGAGAGCATACCTTGGATAGTCTTCTACAACACTGTGCACACGTGTCCCTGAACTGGGTGTTTTTCTGTTACAGCAGCATCACACACATAACAGATTGTAGTAGTACAGCATCAATTTCCATGTTGTATGGTGATTTGTAAATGAGGGCACAGAATTAAAGGCTAAAGGGCGCATCACAATATCTAGGCTTCCATCATTGAAGGCACATGCATGCACCAGTTATAGATAGAATAGGATAAGGTAATCCTTTGACTCCAGCTCTATGAGATTGCATGTCTTTTCTAAGTGAAGTCAAAGGCGGTGCAAGCAGTTGTGTGTGTTAGTTTCAGCTTATTTAACAGTTTTCTAATTGTAGCTTACATCTAAGTTCAGTCAGGTGCATGCATGCAGATAAAGGTGAAGATCTCTTGGAGGATGCATGCTTGCATGCCTCAGATCATCTCCAGTTGAGGCACTGCTGTGCATGTGTCCAGATTCCCTGTAGCTTCTCTTCTTCCTAGTCGGTAAAGGAGAAAGCAAGTGTATAGGTTTATTCATTCAGTTCGGCAGCAACCAGTGAACTAGCTTGCTGTATTTTTCCTGTAGCAGATTTCAGTTCAGAATTAATGAGAAAGCACTAACAGGTTTTGACAGTCCATCTATTGAGTTTTTGTTTTTTCTTTTAACAGTGACTTAGCAAGTATGCTGTAATTCTGTTTCCCGCTTAACGGTGATGTGATTTAGGACAGATCTGAGAGTTTTTGTTATATATTTTCTACAGTATGTGTTAACATATCTTAGCATTATTAGAACAGCACTTTTGAGTGGTTAGGGATTCTTTGTGTACAAAGTCCACCTACCATGGTTTAAGAAAATCTAACATATAACACACAACATTCATTGTTGCCAAACATGGAAATCCGATTGTAATAACTTCGATCAGTGAAAGGCCATAAACTTTCTATAACTCGTGGAATAGAGCACGGTCTGAATTGGGGCTAACAACCATGGATGACATATCTGCTGAAATGTCAGCAGCTGCAGAGAATATATATTCCTCTAACTGACCTGATAAGGTCGGCCTCTAAACCGCCCTCCTCTAACCACCCTAGCTAGGTCGGCTCTAACCTAAGCTAGGTCGGCCCTACCCTAACCTAGGTCGGCCCTAACCTAAGGTCGGCCCTACCCTATCCTAGGTCGGCCCTATACTAGGGTGGCCTAACGGTTAACCTATATAAAGGGAAGGGGAGTTGCCCCTCATAACCATTAGACCACACTAATCTGAGGCAGCAGATTTACTCTGTTCTGAGGCAGCAGCTAGGACAGATCTGAGGCAACAGATTTACTCTGTTCTGAGGCAGCAGCTAGGACCGATCTGAGGCAGCAGATTAACTCAGTTCTGCGGCAGCCTTAAGGGCGGTTCGGAGGCAGCCTTAAGGGCAGATTTGAGGCAGCTAATAACCCTGTTCTGAGGCAGACTACAGGGCAGCCTCAAGAGCAGATTTGAGGCAGCAACAAGCAGCTACAGAACAGATTTGTGACATCAGCAACTACAGAATCAAGTAAACAGCAAAAGCTACAGGTTTGGGTAGAGGCTATGAGATATTTGAAGATACAGAGACAACAGTAAGTGTAATTGACTTATCTCTCTCTCAAGGAGAAGTCTTGTACTGTCATTGTACTTGTTTGATTCATAAATATATCACAAGAAGTTTTGCTGGGTTTTCTTTCCCATGAGGGTTTCCCAGGATCAATACTTCTGCACTCTGTGAATGTTTTTTCTGTCAATGATTATTATGCTTCAGTTAAAGATATAAAGGGTAAAGAACACTACTGTTATCTGTTTAAGCTCAATTTTTAACAATATCAACCTAAAGAACAAAAGAAATAGTGTAAAACTTGCGTTGTAAAAGTCAAACTACATGTGACTATGTTGGATGCTATTTCAAATTTGCCATGGTATAGAATTTCTACATTCTAGGTTTATATTTGTGGACTAGTTTATTTAAGGAATGAAAGCATTCCAATCCAAATACAGCAACAGCAAGGGCAAGCTGGAAGAAAACCAAAAATCCCAGGTTACTATGATAAGTGACTGAGGCCTTAATGCAGAGAACCACTTAGTCAATAGATAAGCCACACAATGAGAATGAAAAATTAGTTTTCTTGGCGATTCAATTATTCAAATTCCCTTCCAATCTCCAGAGTCAAAACCTAATACAATCCTATTGTTATCAATTGTCTTGCATTTATAATCAAACTTAAGATTTCACCTATACAAGTGAATGCCAAAATGCAAAAATAATCACAAATAACTCCAGACGAAACATAACTTAATCTGCTCCTTATGTTACCTTGCATTCTTCGCAGAATGCTATTCCAAAGAACAGAAACCGACAGCTAAGTACAATTATAAATTAAATAAACAAAGTGACTACAGCAGAGTTCAAGAAATTTAGCGACTACCCCTGAATATGGCACATTAAAAATATCACTATTCCATGGATGCACTAAACAACCTCTGCAAATTACTTAGTCTCGAGAATATATCAACCAAGTTGTAGATCCATATCGTCAATGTGAGGTAATCGGAAATTCAAGGTTCACTGAAGTAAGCATATCAGGATTATGCTTCATAACGAGTTCTAGTGGATTCTAGACACACCTACATTACATCTTAAACACCAAGCAACAAAACACAACTCTAGCACAAGCAATGCTATCAGGCTATAAATTATACTACATGATTGAAAAACATATAGAAAGGACAAATACGATTGTACATAAACCCTCTGCATCCATGTTCTATTGGATTTTTAAAAATATGCCTATATACATATAAACTGAATCAAAAAAAAAGAATTCTTGCACAGGCATTCAATAAATTATCATATCAGATTAAGAGAAATATAGGAAGGATAAATACACCTTTATATAAACACTGTAAACCTGAGGGAAAAAATACATGGCCTATGTTTTAGATACAACATGGTGTATGTTTTATCCAGATAGATATTGTTAAAATTAATGCAGCTGCAAGAGCCTTTCTCTTGGAGGATGGAAAAGACCCTAGTTGTGATCTAGGGCCCCCAATACACTCCTGGGGTTCTTGGTCTGGGACCAAGCAGTTAGAGCCATGGCAAAAGACCCTAGTTGGGCCCCTAGTGTATTTCTGGGGATCTTGGTCAGGGACCAAGCAGTTTGATGATATAGGTCCCTAGATGTGTTCTAGGGCCCCCGGATGTGTTCGAGGGAATCCTTGTTTGGCGCTTGGATTGATCCTTGGTTGTGTACCTTCGTGGTTAAGACCCTAGTTATGATCTAGGGCCCCCAGAAGTGTTCTGGGGTATCCTGGTCTGGGACCAATCCGAGATGATGTGTGACCTTCTTCTCTCCCGGGATGGTCCATGTGACCTAGGAGCAGTTAAGAAGAAAGGCATGATCACGTCATAGGCCTTCCTTGTATGTTGGGATGATAAAAAGCGTATAATCTATATCATGGGACTCTTGTGGACAAATTGCCATTAAAGAAGGACTTGACTTTTGACTTTGTCTCTTTGTCTATTGTTGAAACCCCTTGCTTGAGTTATGCCTCCTAAATTTATGTTTAAGTGTTGTTTCGAATTTATATATTGGACTTTACTTTCTCCTAAAGAAAGCTGGCTGCCTTGATCTTGAAACCCTCATTCGATTTGATTTATTTTGTTGACTTTACCACTTGATGCTTTTAATTGGTAAAATATTATTTATTATTTTAAGGGGTTAACCTAACCCTAAAGCTATGTTAGCCCTACCTTACCTACCTCAACTATATAAAGAATTGGTCTCTTCCTCACTTGATACATTTGACATGTGACCTTTTCTCCTCTAAGCTAAAGTTGAGACTGAGGTTTTGCTGCAGCTCCTTTTGGACAAATTTACAAGGGTCTCCTTCTGTGTGTTTCAGCCTGCCGTGGGTCTTCCCTGCTAGCCGTTTCATTTTCTGAGCTTGCCGCTGGACTAGTGGTGTCTTCCCTTGCGTGCTCTTGGTTGCTCCAGCTTGTCGTGGGTCGGTTTGTGCTTGCTGTTTGGATTAGTGGTGTCTTTCCCTGCCTATCGTGGATTTAACCCTGCTGGCCATGATTGCTTTGAGCTTACCGTTGAGGTTGTTGGTCTGTTGGGTGCCGCCCTTGTTGGTATGCTGGTGCTGCCCTTGTTGGTCTGCTGGTACAGCCTTTGATATTTTGATGGTGCCGCCCCTTAGTTTTGCTGTGCTGCCTTGTAACTAAACATTACGGCTGATAATTTTGGACTGCTGATATTTCTATCAGCTTGAAGAAGGCACCTGTGTTTAAATTTGGACTGAATATGGCTTTGCCTTTCCAGCCCTAGATCGGACAGTGATTTGTATTCAGCCCTAATGCTTGGACCATGACTTGGACTGTGTTTTGATTTTGGTTTCTCCAGCTTGTTGATTTCTGATTTTTGCCTATTAAACTAAGAGTCCTTGGCTTTGTTCCCATGCCCATGAGGAGATCTACCCTGAGGGTTTGATCTATGATTTTCTAAGCATTTTCTGAGCATACATTGGAGGAAGGTAACAGCAGCAAATCAGGTACCTTTGTTCTTTGTTACAGCTAAGGTAATACTCAGATCTGTGTTATGTATGTTACTTACTCATTAATGATATTAGGTTATGCATCAGAACTTTCAATGTTTTGCAGATCCTAAATTACAGTAGCTAATGATTTGAAATTTATAAAAATATTTCTGTTTCTAGCTAGCCTACTAAAAGTTCTAACAGATATGAAAGAATACAAAGTTATTGTAGCTCTCCTCAATGCACCATCTAATCAAAGTAAAAGTACTGATAGAGAACCACTGCCTACATTCCAAGTATGAAAATAGCAGTATGATGCACAGGTGTGTTGTCATTTTATACCTGGGCATCTGCTTCCATGCCCACCACACCATCCAGTGCACCACATATCACCCCACCATCTCCTTGTATGCAACGTAAGATCCTAGCTGCATCACGACCTGACATTTCTCCTAAATCACCACACGTGTCCAAAGTGGAGACAGCTAAAATGTACCGCCGTGCTAGCTCTGGCCAAGTTACTTCATTGACTGGAGGTATATCATGCTTTGATTTTTTCAAAGGTATTGCACTTTCAGAATCCTTTTTTCTTCCGCGTCTTTTCACTTCTCCCGGATCAATGTTTGGGTCGACAACTGCAGAGACTTTACTTTGTAGTTCAGTAAGAAGAATTTTTAGTAATGGAATATGAGCTCTAGCTAGTGTTGCACCATTACACCTTCCATATGTATTTGCAGCAACCCTAGCCTGTGCAGATTCTTTTACAGATCCTGTTTCAAAGGAGATATCTTCAAATCCATTGTCAGTATGAATTGGCATAAATGCTTCACTGTTGACTGCCAGTTTCCATGACCATTCCTTCTCAGATTCTGTAATTTCCTTCTCAGATTTTTCTGTGACCTTGGAGTCTTCTGGCCATGCATCTGAAAACTCATCTTCGAGATCTTCTAAAGAAGGTGGCTCCTTTAGCCCAAGAATTTCATGAAAGCGACAAAGTAATTCCCAGACCTATGTATTAGAGGACATCAAGAAAGAAAAAAGGTGTTTCAGACCATGGGATAAATTATCAATCAAATTTGACTGCATATTATCTTTAAAGATTTTTTAAAATGATTCTAGAAATCTGAAGCAATGTAGTGAATGATGAATCACTTACTCATACCTGTATTACATCTCCTACAAGCTCTGGAGAAAACCTTGTTACAAAAGGTCGACCAGGAGGTGGAGCAGTCTGCTGCTCAATATTCCTGGACCCAGTTAACATTTCTTTCCTGGCCTTTTTTGTTTGTCTGAGCAGATCATGTATGGTTTCTTCATTCGGTTCATCAGCTTCAAGTGACCTTTTCTTTTGAAGGATCAGATTACCACTTCCAACTGTTTGAGAAGTCAAATAGTCCTTCCTCTTTGTCAGGAATTCATATTTCAAACAGCTATCTGCACCAGAAAGAGTTTCGATAAACTCTTGCACAAAGGGCAAATCCAACCCAAATCTGTCCTGCTCCAACCATTCTTTCAACGCCATGCAAGAATTTCTCAGATCACTTTTATTATTTACAGCATTTAACATATTTCCAGGGCCAGCAGAACTACAAAGCTTGTTCAATGAGCCTAAATTTTCCTTTGCTTTAACACCATTTGGAACAATTGCAGGGGAACCTTCTTTTACTGCTGAATGTTTGCAAACAAGTTGTAGCCTGTTTGACCGTCTGTAAATATCTAGACAGGATGCAACAAACTTCGTAGAAATCAATTGCCAAGCTTCAGTAGAAGATCTACTTTCAACCCAAAACTCCCCAATATCATTTTCAATTGATGTTTTGTCAGAAGCCCCTTGTTCATTTCCCCCCTGCAGGGGAACGGTTCCAACTGATATTATATCATTAATAGGTTTATACATATCATCCCCAAATCCATTAGAACTGCTGGTTGCAAATTCCTGATCAAATGCAGACAAATATGCACAAATTGAATCCTTGGGATCGGCAAGAAGCATCTGTATTTCATTGTCCTCCTCATTTGTCATTTCAAACCTTATATCAGATTCTTGAACTTTATTGTCAGCTTGAAGATTTTTGCAACTCGAAAGCAATACGACAGTTGAAGCAGTTGGGTTTGGGTTTGGCAATGCTGTGCAAGGACGTCTTGTTACCCGGAAAAGAGGTCCAGAAAAGTCCCCATCAATCACTTCAGATGTAAATATTGACCCAGTAAATGTATCATGCCAAGTGGAGCAATATCCTATAGGCCATATATGGAGACCATCATGATATGTAGACCGAGGATCAATGGTACCAAGACATTCGATAGAAAAATCTTCAAATTGTACAGGCATGTCCACCTGAAAGTATAAAAGAAGCAAGTCAATGTTTCTATGACATTAACAATTTTAAAAACTCCATCAGATGGTTCCATCAGTAGTAGTAGTAGTTCACACAGAAGAATGCCTACATCATAAAGTAGAATCATCATAGAATCTTTTTCCCAGAAATTCACCTGAAAATGCTGCATCACTATACACAGGAAAAACCATGAACTTCTAAAATATCTGTCTAAGGACACTGCTAAAATTGCATAGATTAGGAGAAGAAATAGAACTCAAGGGGTAGATAACGTGAATAAGCAGTAAAAAGTTGCAGTACCTTAGAGTCTGTTTGATGTAAAGCATTTTCATCCACAGTAGGTTCACGCTCTCTTTTCTTTCTCTTCACCTTTCGAGAGCTGGGCTCAATATCCATGTCAGAGTAATGATCATCACTCTCGCTGCTCCTGCTACTCTCATCATCCTCTATGCAACTTTGTACCCTTGATAAAGTTAGGTCCATGCATTTGCGCCTGGCTAACTCCTTCCTTTTTCTAGGCAATGTTGAACACAAAGCCTTCTGTAGTAAAGACTGTTTACTTTTCTGTGCTGAAGCATTATACTCGTCACAATCACCACTAGTATTAACAGCATTATCTACAATAAGGCCCAAATGGCGAGCAACATCTAGCCTGGACCGACACTTGAGCCCCTCTGGAGAATAGTAAAATATATCAAAATTATGGCCATTGCTCCGTGGTTTGACTTCTATTCCCCAACCTTCACCTAGCACTCCTTTCTTCTGTGAAATAAACTCTCTCAACATCTGCATTTGTTTATCCCCTATCCTCTTCAGTTTCTTCCCTTCTGAATCTCCACTGTCAAACTGATCTTCATCAGACAAACTTGAACTAGCATTATTTGAATTACCTGCTTCCTTCACTTTAGCACTGGGAGATAGTTTGCTTGCATCAGCTTTTGTGATCTTGTCAACGATTTGTGAGTCTCTTTCCGCAGTAAACCCATTTGCTATGTTTTTTGACCGAGGAGACACTGTACCTCTTGCCGTTTCTATATCTTTTGCAGAAATCCCAACTGAACTCCTAACTCTGCACACCACAAAGAATTCGCTCAGTATGCTGCAGCTCATAACCTCATATATTCCACTCTCAACAGCAATTATCTTCTAAGTTCTCAGGGATGGGACAAATGTACAAACTACAGGCAGTCAAGATTTAAGGAGTAAGAAATTTAACATTATACTACAAAACAAAGTCAACCAAAGAAGGAATTTTCTTATTTGGGAATGACTACCCAGTTGTATGGGTCTAACTGCACAGCAAGACTGTTACCCTGTTTGAAGATGATATGCCAAAAACCTCAAGAGATACCTCTCTTAATTTCAAAATTATAACACATTGCAGAGGCAACTAAATCACAGC
The DNA here is from genome assembly GCA_010110895.2 of Picea sitchensis. Classification (NCBI taxonomy): domain Eukaryota; kingdom Viridiplantae; phylum Streptophyta; class Pinopsida; order Pinales; family Pinaceae; genus Picea; species Picea sitchensis. Next base: position 4,692 of record SNQJ01S0001137.1, on the reverse strand, counting down.
TCCTCGAGAGTAAATTGAGAATTTCACGCTATTTATAGAAACAGAATCTAAACTCATACAAAGGCCTTTGAATCTGCAGAGAAATGTCACATATAAGGCAATACTATACCTGTCATTGCACATAATGAATCAAAGTTCAAACATACTATTTAGATTTCAACACTAGCAATTGTACATATTTCATTTTCTATCATTTTTATTCACTAATTCATTTCTGATTACTTTTGTACTAAGGTAAGCTTCAATAAGTATCAATTCTCTAGGATGTTTCAAAATGTTGACTCAGTTACCTGTCTTCGGCAAGTAGCTGTTCTAGGCTTTATGTGCTATAGTTGTAATAATAACCTTAATTTATTTTAGGGCATAAAAAGACATCCAAATTGCGGATGGAAATATATCAGGAATATCCAGTAAATGTTCTATGTTTTCTGGGTATATCTCCATTAAACAACAGCCACCCAGAGTTCCCGCCCATTTACAATATTTTTTGATTGCTAAGGACTCTGACATGCTCCTAAATTACCTATGAAAACAAAGCAATGAGTCCTCACAGCAGTGCCCATTTCAAAGAGCGAAGATGAAAAACCACAAGAGATTCTGGAAGAAAGAAATTGCCAATTGTGCAATTCATGTGAGTTAGAGCACAAGAGATTCTGGAAGAAAGAAATTGCCAATTGTGCAATTCATGTGAGTTAGAGCACAAAAATCATTTCGTGTTTACAGATTCTGCCAATGCCACTTTAAGAATAAGTTGATCACTAGGTCGAAACAAAACCTAGAAAAAAAAAGATATATAACAGTATACAAAGTGAGAGTGAGAGTCCAAGACTGGAAGACTGGACCCCAGTGTTACCAGAAGCTCCCCCCTTGGAAGCCCAGAGCTCGATCCGGCCGGGTGCATCAGAAGCCAGGGCTAGTGGGCTAAAATTTGAGCGCTTATAGAGCTCTTGAGCTGCTCACAGTCTCCCTCCGAAGTGCTTCAGAGTTCGCTTTGGAGGGAACTTCATTTGCAGCTTCGAGGAAAGCCCACATGCTTCAAGGGGAATGAGGTGTTTTTGGTCTGTGAGAGTTAGTTTCCACTTACTAGTGCCTATTTAAAGAGGTTCCACCACCTCCATTTCACCACCTAAGTAATTAATGGTAATGTTAATTTAAAGTGACATTCTCCTTTATCTTTCATTTTCAGCCACTTTTACTTAAATTTTAACATTACCATTAATTGTTTCGGAATGTTTGAGAGTGGTTCCAAACATCTTGGACTTCATATGGAGGAGGTAGAATTTTAGGTCCCATTCAAAATTCAGTAGACTTAACAGTTCTCAGGATTTCAAGATTGGCAAGATTGCAATGTTCCACTGGATTCTATATATATGAGGTGAGACTGACAATCAAAGAGAACCAAGCCAACTATGTACCACCGATGTTGGTGGCATTGATTGGTTTTATGTACCTCGATGTTGGTGGCATTGATTGTTGAACTCTTTTGTCACGAACCCAGTAAAAATGTACCCTTCACTCAAGTATAAACTCTTCTGTTGAACTCTTCTCTTTGTCGTCGTGTCAGGTGACTGAGTGGTGTATGTGCAAACCAACGTCCGTCTTATATACATATTACAGGCAGAGAGAAGTGTGGTTGAAGAGAAAGACAAAGATGTGGGATGTGTTTCTTGATGATATGGGTTTGAACAACAGTGTTGGGTTGGCATTAGCCAACTTGGATCTTAATGAACAAGTCCTAGAGTCGGTCACTTTTGATGATGGTGATCCTCTTGAGGGGTCATCCTCCACATCAACAAATGCACGGATTGCATTGGATATAGGGGAGGAGGAGGAGAAGGAGGATGGACTCATGATTGGCTAGATGGACTCAGGTCAACCACTACCAAGATTGGCTAGATGGACTCAAGTCAACTACTACCAATATTGGCTAGAATCTAGAATCTAGATGGCTGATGCTCGAATGATTAATCATTGATGAACTATCTAGTATGGATGCCATTTCTATCTATATTGATGTACATATATGCATGTTTTCATATATTCTGCAGCTAATTTGTCTTTCTACATATTTTTTTGAATATAAATGCAATATATATAAAAATTATATATATGTGTATATAACAGATGCTTCCCAGATGCTTCGCTTCCCAGGATTTTTGGAAAATGAAGCTTCCGACGCTCCCGCTTCTGGCAACACTGGACTGGACATCTCAGCACTGCTCAAAAGAGAGAGGAAGAGATGAGGATGATGTCAAGGCCTCCCGCTCCTGATGATCAAGGGCGATGGGGCGACCAGGGTACTGGCTAAATGTTGAAGTTGTCAGGCACCATGGTGGGATCCGGCTGTACAATCATGGGGGTTACATAGGAGCAAGGAAGCCCTGCTCTCCTACCATCCAAGGTCGAAGGAAAGAAGGACCGGATAGAACTTTGGTTGCTCCACTAAAGCTGAGAGGTAGTCCAGTGGATGGGAGACGCCCTGCTCTAGATCCATCTGGTGCTAGTCCGTTTGTCACTATGATGGTCTGTGGTCTGAGATCTGGTCCGACAACTCCATACTGGTCTAGAGGATATTGGTCGACCACCCAGAGGGAGAGGTCAAGGGGAGACCCGAGGTCTGACCACTCTATGGTCTGAACTATTCTGAAGATCTGTCTGTCTCTTGTTATCTGAAGCTGATGGGGCAACATTGACATATGAGGTGATCCTCCTGGTAGTCACCTGGCAGGGCAGGGTGTGGAAGAACTGAGATCCATGGCTGAATATCTCCCTGATGAAGAAATCTAGGCATCTCTGATCACAATACTGGAATAAAGTAGAGAGGAAGCCCCCCCGAGGAAAGGGAAAAATAATGTTGAATCCTTAGATCTCTCTCTTGAGTCTTTTCTTTTCCTGATTGATGTGTGTGTGAAAATCCCCATTTTGTCATTAAAAATATTGTATTTTCTATGGATCCTATAGGCTGTTGTCTTCAAGGATGTTAACCAAATTTACTTGCTTCAAATTTCCTCCTATATCAGAATATTGTGTTGCTGCTTGTGTTTTACAGGTTTTTCTCTTGAATTTATTGACTGAGAGGTGAATCTTAACTTTATCTTTATAACAAGGAAGTTCCGCATTTGTTTCTCAAAGTTCAGATTGTGGAAAGCTGCACTGTTTTTGTCAATAGACTTTGTGGACAACAAAACTTATCTCCTACATTCTATTTTTTTTTCCTTCTCAATTCTTATATTGGCAATTCTCTCCTCTTCTACAGCGGCTTCAGAATCATTAATGGGATTTCCTCAGCTCTAGAATTTGAAATGTTGTTATGATTCATACCTTTGAACAAGCATCACAAGTTTGTGAGATTTGAGGGACAGATATCATGCATGGAAATATAGCAATGACAAAAAGTAAACACCCACTTGTTGCAGGAAAATGGTTATGGAGCTAATTGATCTAAATATTTTCATGAAAATGAGCAAAACAATGGGCAATCAAAGTCAATGTTGCATGTGCAATTTCATTTTCGGCATTGGGAAACAATATTAACATGGCCCACAGATACAAATCCCTGGGTTTAGAAAGACCTCCACAAAGGTGCACAGATCGAGTCCATTCCTCTCAAAGCATTAGGGTTGTCATTGTGTCTAATGGATTAATAAAGAGATATACTGCTATTGGGGAAGATTATGATGGCATGGAATCCATGATTCCAAACAAGGTTGACATCATCATAAAAGGCAAGAGACTGAAATACACCAAATTTCACATATCACAGAACAAAACATTTTGGTCATGGGCAAAAATTGTAAATTAGCTGATTCTATGATTTTCGTTTGACATATGCTATAAATCATATTTATGCTAGCACTTAATTTATTCATGATAAAAGTTGGACGATATAGGACTTAGATAAATAAAAATAATAAACAAGGTGACCATGGAAGAGATGGCAAGCATCAACAATATTCCCAGATCCCACTGAAATAAGATAAGATAATTTTATTAATGTCCACAAATGACCAAAAAAGGTAGGTCAATGGGAATCAAGTACAATACAGTAGTAACAAACCGTGGGAGTGCCAAAGTAACTCCTATAAGCTAAAAGATAAAATAAAAGAGACTAAGTTATGGAACAAGAGAAATAGCCAAAAGCATAAGCAGACCTGATAAAGGGCTACTCGTCATCAGAAGTAGGTGCAAAATGAGAGGGGGAAGAGGAGGGCCCATTAGCCACATCAGAAACAGAGGTGGCAATGGAAGAGGAAGATGGATAGGTCCATATTGCACCACCAACCATACAGAAGGAGCCATACACATCCTAAAAATGTACTCCCAGGAGACTCCAGGGCATTTGAGGACCTGACTATGTAACGCTCGGATGGAGTCAAAAACAATCTGCCAAGACTCTCCTAACACTCTAGGCTGTTGAACAAAACCTGGTAATGAAACATCAGTCTCCCAAAGAGAAATAATGGGCAACTAAAAGATGCAGAGAATAGGAATTCCTCAAATGCCTTGAGGAGGTGGCTCTGACAACCTGAGATGGAGAGAATATGTGGGGTATCACCAATCTGGTGTCATATGAGTCGTAGGTTTCTGCATGTTGCTTGATGCCCACCAATAAATGAGATAGAAAGAAAAAGGGAAGTGATCAAATTAATAGGGTCCATCCTAGGAGGTCCTTATAAGCTCTGCCTCATGTGT
>SNQJ01S0001136.1:202438-217663 GCA_010110895.2 Picea sitchensis | reverse complement strand
AATATTTGGAGATGTTGAACTAATTGTTCATCAGGTCAAAAATATTTATCAAGCCAAGCACCCTAGGCTTAAGACTTACAGAAATGAGGTGTGGGATATAATTGACAATTTCTTCTTAGCTTTCAATATTTCTTTTATTCCAAGAGAGGAGAATACTATGGTTGATTCTCTGGCTATCTCAGCGAGCCATTTAAAAATCCCACTGCCACCTAAGCTTAGGTATGATGTTGAGGTAATATATAGGCCCTCTGTACCTGACAATATCAATCATTGGAAGGTGTTCGAGGATGATCTTGAGATCAGAAAATTTCCTAAGTTTGTTGACGAGTTCTCTGCATTACACATTGATTAGGATCATGATTCCGAAGGAGACCCTCAGGTTGATGTATTTTTAAATAAAATTGCTAATCTCCATATTGTTTAGCTGCCTAGCTACCACATTCCAAAAGGACTAGTTCCTTGGGAACTAGTCCTAAGGATGGGAACGATGGGAACGATGTGGCAGTAAAGTTTAAAGGACCAACTAAGGATGTTGATGTAGCTAAATGAAATATTGGTACAGAGGAAGATCCAAAGTTGGTCAAGTTGTCAAGAAACCTCTCAAGGGATTAGAGAGCCGAGTATACTGAGATATTACAAGAATTTGCTCATGTATTTTCCTAGACGTCTGAATACCTCAAAACATATGACACAACAACAATTGAGCAAAAGATCTCATTGAAGGAGGAGGCCAAACCGTTTAGGAAGAAATTAAGACAAATAAATCCTGTGCTGCTACCTATTATGGAAAGGGAGGTAAATAAGTTGTTGGATGCCCAAATCATTGTCCCTCTGAGATATTCTAAATGGGTGGCCAACTTGGTTCTAGTAAGGAAAAAGAGCGGAGAAATCAGACTCTATGTTGATTTCAGGAATCTGAAAAGAATCTCTAAGAAGGATAATTACCCTTTGCCAAGCATGGAACTCATATTTCAAAGGGTGATAGATGCATCCAGGATCTCCATGATTGATGTATTTTCTAGCTACAATAAGATCGTTGTCCTGCCTGAAGACGGAGAAAAGACAACCTTCACCACTCCTTAGGGCACATTCATGTATGCCAAAATTCCCTTTGGATTGATGAACACAGAAGCAACATTCCAAAGAGCCATGGACATCGCCTTCATTGGAGAAAGAGACAAATTTGTGGTCATCTATTTGGATGAAATAACAGTCTTCTCCAAGTCTGATAAAGAACATTGTCAACATTTGAGAAAGGTTTCTCAAAATGCAAAAGGTTTGGTCTCTCCCTAAACCCCAATAAGTCTTTATTTTCCATGCAAGAAGGAAAATTGTTAGGACGCATTGTATCAATTGAGGGGGTCAGGATTGATTCAAGCAGGATAAAATCTATTCAAGTCTTATCACTTCCCAGATCCAAGAAAGAAGTTCAGTCCTTCCTGGGAAAAATCAATTTTATGAGAAGGTTCGTTTCAAATTTTGTTGAATTGGTGAAGCATACCACAGCCATGCTCAGGAAGGGTAATGAAGTAAAATGGATTTCCGAGTCTAGGGAATAATTCAACCAAATAAAGAAGGCACTGACTGAAGCACCTGTGTTAATCAATCCCAATTATTCCAAGGATTTTCTGATCTTTTCCTTCGCTTCATTTGATACAGTGGCCATTGTTTTACTACAAAAGAATGATGCAGGGATGGAGTAGCCTATTTCTTTTTTTAGCAGAACACTAGGAGATGAGAGGTCATATACGACATCATGGAGAAGCAGGCCTACACTTTGGCTAAATCCCTCAAATATTTCAGAGTCTTTGTTCTGCATTCAAAAATCATTGCAAGTGTTCCTTCGACTTTCGTGAAGGATATTCTCATTCAGCCTGACTTAGATGGGAGAAGGAGCAAGTGGATTGCCAAAATCCTTGAATTTGATATAGAAATAGAGCCCACAAAATTAGTTAAGGGCCAAGGTTTAGCCAAGCTATTGGTTGACTATAATTTCAAATCTTTGGAGGTTAAGTTCATCAACACTTGCTCAGAAAATCAACAGGCTGAGTTGTTTGATAAAATTTCTCAGAACAACCCTTTGTTGGAAAAATGTGCCTAGTACAAAGACATTATATATTTCCTGAAATAATTAAATCCCCCTAATGGTATGGAAAAAAACAAGGCAAGAGATTTAAATCTCAAAGCAATTAGATATTGCCTTATTGACCAGGTCTTATATTGGAATGACCCTCTAGGTGTTCTTTTGATATGTTTAGACCCACAGGAGGCCCAAAAGATTATGTTCGATTTTCATGAAAACCTGTGTGGGGGACATCATTTCTGGAGAACCACATGCTATAATATTCTCAGGTTTGGGTACTTCTGGCCCACTCTATTCACTGATGTTTGTGCATAAATCAGGGCTTATATCAAATGTCAAAAATTCACTGGGAAGCAGCAGCTCAAGTCCCTGCCATTGAAGCCTGTGGTAGCTTCAGGACCTTCTCAGCAGTGGGGCCTAGAATTTATTGGGGGGATTCATCCTCCTTCAAGTGGTAATAACAAGTGGATATTAACTGCAATGAATTATTTCACCAAGTGGTTAGAATCTATCCCCACAAGGAGTACTTCTCACAGAGTAATCATTGATTTTCTTGAAGATATTATGGCGAGGTTTGGTTGTTCGAAAATAATCATCATTGATAATGCTGCATATTTCAAATATGAACCATTGATCAAGTTTCATGGGCAGTTCAAAATTGCATTGATCCACTCTACCCCCTATTACCCCCAATGAAATGGATTGGTAGAGTCCTCTAACAAGGGCCTTATAAAGATTATCAAAAGATTGCTAGAGGACAACAAGAAAGCATGGGATTCAAAGCTCAAATTTTCTCTGTAGGTTGATAGAGTGATGATGAAGAGGTCCCTGGGCATCTCTCCTTTCCAATTGGTATATGGGATTGAAGAAATTTTCCCTTCTCARCTTTCCTTGCCTGTGGAGAAATCATTCTAAGATTGGGACTAAAATCCACCGCGTAAAGGGATTCCTAACCAGGCTAAAGGATCATAGACAATAGGAAAGACTCCATCTCAAGTGCTCACTCAAATAACAACCTACAACCTCTCATTCCCCATATGCCTATCCCACCCAAGGAAGTGTACCCCTTCTCTGCTCAACAGTCCTTCGACTGCCCCACTTCTCTTCCAGGGTTTCAACAATTGGCTGGACAGGAAGTCTCAAAGAACTGTAGCTATAGTTTAGCACCTTTAGGAAATCGATTCCTAAAAATGATCTCTCAGAGAATTACTCATGGGTCTGACAACCCACCTCTTCAATTTCCCACGGGCCTAACAACCCGCTTCTTCAATCCTGCTCCCAATATAACCAGGTACACCAACAAGAAATGTTTATGGAAACAGGCTTAGATATAGTGAAATGAAATTTATGAAGGATAACCAACTGCATGAGTGAAAATAGTCATCAAATCATTGACTGGATGACTGAATGATGGAAGGAATCATGGGAGAGATGATTGTAAGAATGATGGTGAAGATGTGTAAATGAGATAAGTCCCCACGATATGTATGCATGTCCCCAACTTGACACTTGTCATGTTGGAAGCTACTTTGGTCCACTTGTCCCCAACTTTAGAACTTAGGATAAAATAATTATCCATACTTTATGTTTTAAGAAATATTAATATAATATTCCTTTTTGGCTTAAGCTCTTTAGCTTAGCCCTTTCCCTTAACTTTTGTCACTCCCTTTCCCTAACTGGTGGAGTTCAGTCCCCCATCTCTTTTATCATGGTCGGTCTGTGTGCAACAATGTATTTTATATTAATCATGATACATATACAAAATAGGTGCACTGGCCTTTAACATCTAGGCGCTTTGGCCTAATTCCAAAACATAAGCATCCCAGCTTATGATAACTAGCTCACCAGCCTATAACACATATAATATAGACAAGGCTCGATGACCTCCATACTGTGCACACTTTAGTTACTGCATGCGGTATCCGAGAATGTGCACACTACATCATTTTACTGCACAGTACATGTGCACACTATGCCATGAAAGGTGCGTTACAAAATGATGTCAAAAAAACTCACCAGCTTAAGTACACTTACATTACATTTACAATTGGGTTCAGCCTAGGGATATTACATAGCTAGTATGCTTGCTTGTGACACGCGTTCCTCCTTTGTAACGTAACATTCTTTTATTGTTTTTAAAGCTCTTTAAAAAATTGGAAAAGAAAAAAAAAATCAAATATCCCAAAAAGAGGGGACGGGAAATATGTATTATTTTTTTGAAAGCACAAAGAGTTACCCTTGGACAAAGCACATCCTTTTGTTTGTTCATCAAGTGTTGGGATCTAGTATGACCTTAGGAAATTTTTGTCTCTACATAGAGTTGTGTCCTCCTTCGTTTTGTTACTCTTCCAAACACATGGAGAGTTTGCGTTGCCTCCTGCAATGCGAACTTATGTCAATGTCATATTGCATGAGTCTGATCATCTTTCATGCTTTTTTCCAAGGGAAGTTTCACCCAACCTAAGTCGGCCTTTATGCATTTTGTCTCTTGACCTCATGAGTGGGCCATCCCAAGAGTCTAGTCAAGTCTTGATTCAAAATCAATGAAGTTCTCTACCTGATCATCGAGATCCTCATGTCTTTTCCCGACGAGTCGTCGAAGACCTCAAGGTAGTGAGTTATGCACTCCCATTATACTCCTACCTAATTTTTGAAGATCTTGAATTTGTTTCGCGAGCTATCAAGTCCTCATCTCCAGCCATCAGGCATCACTGGCTTATTGAAGATAGATACTATATTTGTATATCTTTGATTTTGAGATGTAGATCCATTGTGTATTTCTCGCGGCTACACTTTATATAGTTATATTTCATGGATATGCAGTGTATTTGATTGGAAGCCATGATTTATTTCATCCCAAGCATGGGTATGCCTGCCTCAAAGAGACAATTGTTGTTTGTGAAGATGGCACCTCCCAAACTCTGGTCTCAAGCTCACTCAATTTCGTACATTGGTGAAGATATTGTAATTTATTTCGGCCATCGGTTTCTCTTATGACTTCAAACATTAGGGGGAATCTGTTATAGCCCTAAATTTCCCTATTCATGTATACATGTCCTTGGTCGTCTTACTTGCATTTTTTTCCATAGCACTACTGAGTAGCTCTTCTTAAAAAACCATTTTTTCGAAGATGTATGTGCCCTGCACCATTATTGCCCACGTATATATGCTTGTTGCACCACTACAACTTCCGTACATATGCATCCTATACCATTATAGATCGCATATGCTTGCAAAAGTTGCAAAAAATAAAAAGTTTCAAGGAATTTGTTGAAATTTACGGGCTATTGGTAGTTTCCCAACTAATCCACCTATTATATCCCGTCACCCAACCGAATAACCATCCTTTTGTCATATAAAAGGAGTTGTTTGGGTCTTATTTCAAATATAAGCATAAGAACAGTGAAAATTTGCCTGATTTCACTTCCCCTCCTTGCCCAAGATCTTGCTGCCTTTTGTAAGAAATTGCCTCAGCATTCCCTCATTAGCCCCTTCTTCCTCCATTTAACCCATTCACTTCACTAGAAGAGATCATAAGGTTGAGAGAATAAGTTCATACAAGGTGCGTTTGGATCTTGGTGAAGAGGAGCTTGAACCAGGTTCGCAGAACGATGGTTGAATTAGATTGTAAAGGTATAATATTTGTGTTGTGAATAAAAGAATTACATTTTCCTATCCCAAATGATCATGTCTTGAATAATTTTATTGATTTATGCTAGACATTCTAACATCTAACCCTAACTTATATATGGAATGGCATGCTTGTAGTTCTCTGTTTGTTAATCTTAGGATGCAAGTCATCCCTGGGAGGAGACGTGCAGTCAATGGAACTTCCAAGCATGAGGAGGTCATCACCAGACATGGGATTAGAGGTATAGTTACCCGATCTCCTTTGTCTTTTCTTTCTTTATATTATTTTTGGTATGTTTGGGGTAGTATAGAGAATTAATCATCTTTTAGACGGTTAATCGATATTCCTACATTATGAACCTTGGTGTAGTTAAAGGAGGGGTTTTCCCACTAGCACTCATGTTGCTAGTTCACAGGGTGCAACATTGTTTGAAAGGGAGGAAAAAGGAAGAAATTTGTGAAGTTTCTATAGAGAAGCTTCGGATATGAGGTGTCCTCCAATCGATTTGGATATCACCCGTACTCCTGATTTGGGGAGATCCTATCCTCCTCTTCAATCTATAAAATGAGACTTCTCTCATGAGAAAAGGTTGATAGCTAATGGATAATAACTAGTAATAAATAATGGTTAATAGATTTAGCCTCTAATTTGTGATTAGAATATTGTTATTTGGCCTTGAGAGATTCTTGTTTCAAATTATTCAGTTGATTATGATGGAATTCATGGAAGCAATGTGGGTATTGGAGTAATGAACTGTAAATATTTTTCATTGTAATTTGTCTTTATTACATTTATCCTTGGTCATTTGTATAGATTTGTCAAAGTATTGTTGTTGCTTTCATTGATTATCTTGTTTTCTGATACAGGTTTCTATTCAAAAACATTTGAATCAAGCTGGGAGCTTCTATTAGCGAGGAAAATCGTCGGTAAAGAGGTATGAGTCCTTAATTATCATTATTTATATTGTATGAATCTAAGGAAAGTAGTATGTTCTATGCTATTTTGTTCTAGCTTTGGGTTCCCAAGCTAGGGACATTGGTCTGTGTCTGCATTAGCTAATTTTTCCATAAACAAAATTGGTGACTCCATTAGGGAACAGTCCTATAGATTTGTTCTCTTATACTTTCTTCCTTTCCTTGTTTTATCTCTTTAAGTCATTTCCCAATACTGTTTGGGGACTAGATATTGAAAATCACTGGAAACTTTCCATATTTTTTTGTTTTTTCAAGTTTTTATTGACTGTCGCACCATGCATTTGAGACACAGAGCGACATTGTCTCATTGTACTATTTTGTATCCTATGACACTCTCATTTGTTACACAGTGTCGCACAGTATCTTGTGACACTACTTGAAAGGACAAGGTTTTATTTGATTTCCTTCCCATATTCAAGCACTGGTTCTTGCTGTGAATTTTAGGATTGCTTAACAGTCTTCTTGACAGTTTTAAAGTGTGATTTTGACCATTTGTTTCATTATTGAAATTTTTCATATTAGCTTTGTTTTGGAAATTTTTGCTTACCTCTAAAAGGGGTATAATCTCTTATCTTTTTATTCGAGTGTCTTTCAGTTTGGATTTTGATTGCTATTACCTGATTGTTTGTTTTTGGATTATTTGGTGAGAAGATAGTTTTTATTTTTCTTGAATACTTTATCTTCCAAAAAAAACAAAAAAAATACGCATATTGCCTAGATCATGTTTTCTTTTAAAGAAATTTGTTTCTTTTCTATTTAGCTTTGTATTTGAAAAGAAAGTTGTGATTCTTGCACTGCAATAGTTGGAGGGAATTTTAGTTGTTTTGAGTAGTAAATTTCTTGGTATTTATGAAAATTTGGGAAATTTTGCATTCAGGAATATAAAAAATTTCTCCCTCTCATAATATAGCTTTCATTGAAGTGAAATATTGCATTTTCATCTCTTTTCATCATTTTGAATCGGTCAAAACATCATCTCATCCACACCATTTTCTTCTCAAGCAAACAACAACCATAAAATTAATGTTAATAAAATGTATTTGAATTTTTTTTATTTGTAGCAAACCAACATTAGAATAGTTAGAGGGCTTTGGAATAGTTGTTGAGGTCAAATATCCAAAGATACTAAACAAAATTATAATCCTAAGATAGGGAGAGAAATCCATTTGCCACATCAATGTTCTGGGAAGCTCTTCTCACACAAGGGTCAATCACGAGGTCATATTGGGGCCAACAGATTAACTAACCCTACTTTGTTGGTCTTGGTGGCGTGGTCTGCACGTATAAAAAATCTTTTCAAAATACACTTGGGGATCAATTGAGAGGAAACTCTCAAGGGGATTTCAGGTCTTAATTTCCCTGCCCTTTCATGTATACCCAATTGTTGATTGTTTCCCCAAAGTTTTGTTGTTGTAAGTGGTAACCTTAGTGGATTTTATATTTAGGAATTATACACAAGGTTACAGCGAAGGGGAAATATTTGTTGTACCTAGGAGAGACGTTGGTAAAACTCACTTGGGATTCTTGGAAAAAAAACCATGGTTTTACCGTGAGGAAGATTGCATTGGGGAATAAGTATGTTAAGGAGGTCACCGATGCAATTGTTCCATCCACTCTATCCTAGACCCTTCTCATTTTGATCTCACGATGTTGGATTTCATCACTAGCTAGTGTGTCATTGTGAGAAGATCTTTTGTTTGTGTGTTTGATTCCTAGAATTTTTATCGAGTGTTGTTTGTTATCTCTAGTATACCATAGGTATAATTGGTAATTATTAGTAAAATTTACAATGGCAAAACATCTTCACCGTTCTCATAGAATGAAGGTTTTACCCCCTGAACTACTAGAACTATCAAAACCTAAACATTTAGACATTGATACTCCACAACATAAACCTATACAACCCGAAAATAAAGAGCATTTTGAAACAGTAGAAGAATCTAAGGTAGTAAAAACTGATACTTTAGAACTTGAGGAACCTAATATTAAAAGCACATAAATTGTTGATACTGAACCTGTTGAACCTGAAATACTTGAGAATTTTTCACTTTCACTAAGTTTAGTTTCATCACCTTCACTTTCTCATCCTCAACATGAGTTTCCTTCACTAAGTTCCATATCTATCCCATAACCTGTAACTCCTTGAAACTCCATCGTTTCAAACAGGTTGGAATTAACTCTTATACAGGTTAGTTCTTGTGAGTCTATCTATTCAGAGGATGGTCGTGTTACTATAAAAGATATCCTGGAAGAGAGTCATATACATTTTAATCCACCTATAATTGACTTAGAAGGACCTCTTCTTATCCAATTACCTACGCCAATTATATCTCCTTGGCAAGAATATGCTTGGTATCAATCCTTAATTGTCGATAGTTGAAATCCATTTTTACATACCCCATCATATTTTTTCAATTCATCAACCATGGATCAATCGACATCTACATCATATATATTAGGAAGTACTGAAATGAAAACCTTACCTCTTAATATAGGTGTAACTTATGAACACAGTGGATCTAGCATATCTTATGATTTTGGTGGACCTTCCATACCTCTTGGGTATCAATCACTTAGTGGAACATTTTCTGGAGCTTCGACCAATGCATCACTTTTTCATTATCCTCATTGGTCAACTAGTATGCCTAGTTTGTCTAGTATGTCTATTCCAAGTATGGTACACACCTCATGAACTAATGTTGCTCCTAGATCTACTCAACAACCTAGTTTGATGAGTGGAATGAGTGTTCCAATTCCATTTCCTGTAGGACCATATCTGTATTTGACTCTTAGTCAACTATCTGTGGGGATATATGTGCCTTTGTTTGTGAGTCAATATTCTATAGGATATGTTCGTATTGGGGGAATCCTTTTGTAGGACCATCTTTTCCTTCATGGGGGAAACCTATGTTAACTGGGATAAATCCTCCTTTTGGAAAACCAACTTCTATTGGGAGTTACCCTTTTGAAACTTATCCCCCTTTTGGTTAACAACTTCCTCTTGGGAAAAAAATTCCTCTTGGGAAATAGATTCCTCTTGGTCAACAACCTCTTCTTGGGAAACAAACTCCTCTTAGTAAACAAGCTTCTATTGGTCAACAATGTTTGATTGGTCAACAACCTCCTATTGGTTAGAAACCTTATATAGGAAACCCCATTGGTACCCAAATATTCAGTGGTGCTTCATTCCCTGGAAGGGAAATTACTCCATCAAATTTACCTCAAGCCAATGGGGTTGTTGGAACTCAAGTTCCTATTGGCCAACAATCCTACGCATATACTCCTACTACTGGTACAAAAATGGCTATGGGGCCACCCTTTTAGGTTTATCATCCTGGTGGAACTTAAATTCATGTAGCACTAGCATACTCTCAATAGGGATACCCTCCTCTTCCTCCAGGGAATAATCCTTACACTGCTTATCAATATCCCACGTTTCAACAACCTGTATTTAATTGATAACTACCATTCCTGGAAACATTAGACTTACCTAACCTATCGCGACTAATGAATGATCCCATTTTTCATTCTCATTGTTGGCCTCCTATCGCTGCCAGGTTACCAAGTGATATTCCAAAATTTGATGGGAAACCTAGAGAAGACCCATCAAATAACGTCATGACTTATCATTTATGGTGTTCTTCAAATTGCTTAAATGATGATTCTATTCATTTACATATTTTCCAATGTGCTCTTACTAGAAGTGATACTAAATGGTATATAGAATTACAGTGAGGAACATTTTAAGACTCTAATTCGTTGGAAATAGCCTTTTTGACACACTTCCAACTTTCCATTCATTATGAAACTAGCATTGAATTTTTAACCTCATTACGGAAGTCAATGTTAACTCATATTTTCGATCATATCCATGAGTGGAGACAACGATGTCATTTGATTAAAGCCAGTATATCGAACCAATTATTGGAATATTGGTTTACTAAGTCATTGTTACCTCCTATTTCATGTGATGTTGCTATGGGTGCCATTGTAACCGAGGAGAAATATATTGATCTTTATCATTATTTGGATCTTGTATATTCACAATATGTCACATTAGATGATTTGATTCCACGGGATCCTTTCCCATCAACTAATCTGACTATTGTACCTCCTACATAATCTCACATCATTGACGGTGTGGTGGGTTATGTTACCCAAGACTCTACAAGTAAACCTTCTGGTAAATCTAACCCTAAGGTTACTCCTACTGCTACCACTCAAAACACTTCTCCTCTTGCTTCTACTCCTAGTAAAACTTCTGAGCCTAACACGGTCCAATCCACTATCACCAGTAAATCTAAGCAAACTGGAAGTAAGAAAAAGGGAAAAGGAAAATCTAAGCAAAATTCCCCACAACACGAGAAACCCAAAACTCAACCTATTGAGGATACGCAAAAGTGCAAGCCTAAATATCTGTGTCTCATTTGTGAAGAAGAACATTATACTAATGATTCTTCATGTCATGCCAATGTTACTCATTTCCTTAAAGGAACTCCAACTGAACTTGTCATTTTGACAAATCCTTTCCCATATCAGAAGACTCAAATGGTTGTGCAAGATCAACCCCCTACCTCAAGAAGCTCTTATTTATTTATGTGTCAAGACAACATTGAATAGGTTTTTGTAATAACACAAACCAAAGACTATCCTCCCATTGGAAGTTTTGTTGATCAACATTCTACCACTACCCCTAGATCTACATATACTTCACCTACTACTAGTCCTCTTCACTTTGATCGACCGAGCTCTGACACAGTGATCCGACCACCTTCAAAAGGTGTTGTTCGTAAGTCATCTTTTAACTCGCATGTGCGAGCTGCTCAAAACTACAATATTCTAGAAGACTTGGCTCAAGCACCCTCTACGATGTCATCCCTTGAAGTCCTTCAGACTTTCCCTGTGAAACGAAAATCATTGTTATCATCTATTGGTGGATTTTACCCGAGTGATGTGAATATGGTAGTTTTTTTTATTTTTAAACTCATCTTCCAAGACTCCCCCACCAACTTGCTTTTCAAATTCATGTTATCATGGGAGAGAAAGCCATTTTTCGTACTTTTATTGATGAAGGAGCCTTAACATATCTAATGTCCATTAGTTGTTGAAAATTTGTTGGTTCTCCTTCACTCAATCAATCACCTAATTCATTAAAAGCATTTTATGGTAGAGGTCTTAAAMCCTTTGGAGTTCTCAATGCATTACCAATCGAATTAGAAGGTAAAATAGTTAATCTTGAGGTAGAAGTGGTTGATGCACCCCTCAACTATAACCTTTTACTAGGTCATATTTGGATTTATTCTATGTTCRTCGTGGTTTCTACCTTGTTTCGTGTACTTCGTTTCCCTCATCAAGGAAAAATAGTCATAGTAGACCAACTTGCCTACTTTAATTATGATTCACACATTGGTTTTGTTCCTTTAATAAAACAAATATCATTTTCTTATGAGGATGTTGGAGTGGTTATTTTAAAAGATTCATCACTAATGGGAACTTTTCCACTCCCACCACCCGACATTCCTCTAGTTATCGCTCAGATTAACATGATTTCGACTGGCTCTTGTAGTTCCCTAGAATCATAGGATCCTTGGGTAGTACCAAGCCCTACAGAATATGAAAAATATGGGGACCAAATTATACTTGGTCTGATTGAGTTGGCTTATCAAGCCATCCAATCTTCCTCTATGGCTAGTTATGATACTGATGATCGATCTGATTTGATTTTAGATGAATATTGTCACTCCTCTTTTCTTATTTCTACTATATCTCCTAATCATTTTGATGATACTTCCCTATCGATGAAAGTATCATGGAGATTATGTCTTTGGAGGACACTCCATGGGATGATGGTCATCATCGTTCCTCATTTCTCCCTAAGCTCGAGACTATTGAGATTCATTTAGAATCTTCATTTCCATATGAGGAAATTGAGAATTACCAAACTCCCATCTTAATCCATGATGTTTTATATGAAGGGAATTTAAGTAATATATTTGACTATGTGCATAAATATCTTGGTAAATCCCGAGGTCAAGAAAAACATTCATGTAGGTGCCTCTTGTTCCTCTGATGAAATTCAAACTTACACAGCTATTCCGAGAATTCTATGATGTATTTTCTTGGTCTTACGAAGAAATTCCTGGTATCAACCCGCAAATTATCATTCATGAAATTAATACATATCCTGAAGCCAAGCATGTTGGACAAAAGCTTCATCATGTTCATCCATGAGAAGTCATTGTTATTAAAGTCGAAGTTGAAAAATTTCTTAAAGCATGTTTTATTTATCATGTACCTATGACTAATTGGGTTTTCAATATTGTTCCCATCATAAAGAAACAAGGAATGATCTGTGTATGTATTGATTATAGTGATATTAATCAAGCTTGTCCAAACGATAATGATCCGACCCATTTTATCAACTAGATAGTCGATGAATGTGTCGGCGGTGAAATATTCTCATTTATTTATGGTTTTTCTAGCTATAATCAAATAAACATACTACCATCGGATCAACATAAAACTACTTTTATTTATCCTTTGGGTACTTTCAACTATAGAAAGATTCATTTCAGACTTAACGTTGGTGCTACTTTTCAATGACCTATGTACTATTAATTTCGCGAAATTAAGGATATTGTTCAACCATATCTTTATGATTTTCCTACACATTCCATACGACGTCAAGATCATCAGCAACATCTACGAGCTATTTTCCTTCGATGTCGACATTACAATATTCGCTTAAATCCAAAAAAATGTTCATTTTGTGTGGAATCAGGATGATTCTTAGGTTTCATTATATCCAAGCATGGGATCTATGTTGATCCCTTAAAGATTGAGGCCATATTGAACTTACCTCCTCCTTCCATGTTATGCTAACTCCAAAGTTTGCAAGGGAAGGACATTTTTTTACGTCGATTCGTTGTCAAATACATTAAACTGACCAAAGTTTTACTTAACTTCTTAAGAAATGGGTTCCTTTTGTTTGGGATGACATTGCACAAAAGTCATTTAATGCTTTGAAGCATGTGTTAACTCATACACCATTATTACATCCCCTATATTACAGTAAAGATTACTTTTTTTACATTTTCTCTTCTGACAGTACCATTGCTATAATTCTTGTCCAAGAGGATGAATCACATGAATCACATGTGATTTACTATTTAAGTCAGTGTCTTACCACTTCCGAAATCAAATATTCACATGTGGAGAAATTGGCATTGGTTGTTGTTCAAGTTGTCCAATGTTTCTGTCACTACATCTTATTATGTAAAACCACCATCATTTCTGATTACAACCTCATGCAACATATTCTGACTAGACAGGTGCTGGGGGGAAAATACTCCAAATGGATCGTTATCCTACAATATTTTGATTTGGAATTTGAGAAAGCTAAGTCAAAGAAATATTTTCTTTTTGCTGAGTTAATTTTTTACCTTCCCTCAATTGAAACAGAAAGTGTGGCAGAAGATTTGATTCCTAATGAATATATTTTTATGATCAGTTCTTCATATCCATGGTATGGACATATCATTATCTATATCCAAACCCAAACATTTCATCTTTATTTATCTATCATTGAACAACGTCAAATTCGATACCAAGCTTGACAATCCATCATTGTTAGTGATACCCTTTATCGTCGTGGTGTCGATTCCCTTTTTCGACGATGTTTAACACATAAGGAGGCCAAGCAAGCTCTTGATGACTGTCATTATAGAGCATGTGGTGTTCATATGTTTGGGTATTCCACTGCCCAAAAAATTCTACAATATGGATATTTTAGCCATCCATGTTTAAGGATTGCATTCTTGCGGTCCAAAAGTGTCATGTGTGTCATATCTACAATCATAAGCTGTGTGCACCTCCTGCTCCACTTCACCCTGTAGTCTCTTCTGGTCCATTTTATAAATGGGGCATTTGTTTCATGACATTTAACCCTCACTTAGTCATGGGGTTGGATATATTATTGTTGTTGTGGATTATTTCACTAAGTGAGCTGAGGCAATGCCTACATTCAATAACACTGAGAAAACTGCAACCCTTTTCATTTTTAATCACATTATTGCTCAACTTGGTGTGACCCAAGAAATTTTCATTGATCATGGCACTCTGATCTATATGGATTTCAATGGCCTCCCACCTATTCTAATTGGCTCATTTTGGTAGTTTTCCAGTTTAGAAAATTTTCCTAGTTTTCGGGTCATTGACGTCTAGGGTTGTTTTGAGGCCCTAAAAAACGTTTTTAGAGCTCACCGCAATCAACATATGTAATGATCACCATAGGAAATATGTGTATTCCTCAGATAGACCTTTCCAATGGGATATTGTGCACCTAAAATGAAGATTGTATGCAAAAGTTACGACCTCGGGAAGTTGATGTACTAACTTACCCAAACGGGGCCCACATGACTTTTGGCGCTTCATCTCCTAGGGTTAGGTTTTTAGATGTGTATGGTTTTTCAAATTCCTATTTATTGTAAAAATTCCTTGAGAGCCTCATTGTAATCATCTTCTGGTGAATGAGCACA
>SNQJ01S0001136.1:148262-182166 GCA_010110895.2 Picea sitchensis | reverse complement strand
ATCATTGATCAACATGGTGTGCATGTGGATCCAGCCAAGATCTAGGTCATCCGTGACTATCCAGCCCCAACCACACTCACTGAACTTTGGAGCTTCTTGGGTCTCACCAATTTCTATCACAGGTTCGTGTTGGGATTATCTCATATCGCATGGGCCCTCAGCCAAGTAACCATAGGTGGTGGTAAGGAAACATTTGTGTGGGGCCTATCCCAACAACAGGCCTTCAATTACTTGAAGAAGCGTTTATGCTCATCCCTACTAATTTCATTATTGGACCTGCAACATGCCTTTGAGATCAAGATAGATGCTTAAGACTATGTTGTGGGCATTGTTCTCACTCAACACAACAACCCCGTGGCATATCATAGTGAGACACTATCAGATGTTGTCCATAAGTACCTTAATTATGACAAAGAAATGTAATCTATTGTGAAATCTTGCCGCCAGTGGAGACATTACATTCTTGGGAAGGAGACAGACATCCACACTAATCACAATCCACTACAGTTCATGCAGACCCAAGGAAAATTGCAGAATGACTGACATCAGAAGTGGTCCACATACTTACAACAGTTCCATCTCAACATCAAGTATAAAACAGGAAATACCAACTGAGTTATTGATTGCCTCAACCGACCTCCAGTTACGACACTCACCACGGTGCTAGACTCTTGTGGCCATGAGACCTTCGGATGGCCCCACCTCTACCAGACAGACCCTGACTTCTCCACCACCTACCAAATGTTGGGCGCCAACTCAGTGGTTGCCAATTTCCATCTTCAGGATGAGATGTTGTGTCATTTGGGCCATCTATATGTTCCATCAAGAGAGTGTGCGAAGTTGATTTGGGAAGCTCACTACAGTCGGGTTTCATGACACTTTGGTGTCAAAAAGACAGTGGCAGTGTTTCAAAAACATTTCTACTAGTCGAAACTTTGAAAGGATGTCCAAAAGTATATCAAGTCCTACACCTCATGCGTTATTTCCAAACCGACCACTAAGAAATAGGGCATGTACACCCCTCTGCCTATTCATAACAGACCATGGGAATCCATCTCAATGGACTACATGTCAGGCCTCCCATCCACCAAGAGAGGAAATGATTGTGTTTTTGTGGCTATTGATCTCTTTTCCAAGATGGTGATTCTAGCCACCTGCAAGAAGAACATCATAGTAGAAGACATTATCAAGATCTTCTTTGAACGAGTATGGGTACATTTTGGGATCCCAAAAACCATTATCTCAGACCGTGATAGTCGGTTCCTGAGCACATTCTGGTCAAGCCTCTAGTCATTGCTGGATACCAAGCTCACCAAATCCACTGCCTTCCATCCCTAGACAGATGGCCAAACTGAGGTCATCAATTGGATGCTCATAAATATCTTATGCATGTACAATTCAAAACACCCATCACATGGGATGAGAGTCTTCTCTATGTCTAGCATAGATACAACCGATCCCTGCATAACTCAACTGACCATAGCCCCTTTCAGGTGGGGTTGGGTTTCCAACCATTGGGCCCCATGGATATTGCACTACCCCTGGTGACCACCTCAGCCGACTCATTCCCTGATCCACCAGAAGATGACAAAGCCACCTGGTTCATTGAGTAGATCCAACACATCCGCCAATAGGTTCAGGATATTCTACAGAAGTCTAATGCCAAGTACAAGCAGCGCCATGATCAACATTGGGTGCCACATAAGTTTTAGGTGGGCAACAAAGTTTGGTTGCACTTGCAGAAAGAACGCCTTACAGAGACGCAACAGAAGATTCTCCCACTCTATTATGGGTTGTACACCATCACCAAGGTTGTGGGTGACAATTATTTTGAGCTCAACATTCCCCCTTTCCTTGGCCTACACCCAGTCTTCAACATGGCTCTCCTTCAGCCATATTTCCCACCATTATTTGACACCTCAGACATAGTCGAGCAGTTGAAACCAATTGAGCTCAACCCTGATTGCATGCAACAGGAATCTAGTGATCATATTGTGGACACACATATCAAGGGCACTCGACAACAAAGGATCCAACTTTATCGATTCGTCAAAGTAGGGCAGCTCCTACACCAAGGCAGGTGGCTCACCCGGGGCTAAATTCAACAGAAATTTCCTCATTTTATGGGGGAACTCAACACAATGGACATAATTTATTCCTAAGGAGGGAGGATTGATTCAGGTGGATATCGGTGGCCACCCACCTATTCCACTAGCTAGAAAAACAGTTTTCCACCTTTGCAGTTTTTCGGGTTCAAAACTTGAGGGCCATTTTGAGGCCTTAAATGATGTTTTTTATGGATTTGGGGCCTAGGTGACTATCAAAGGCATTGAACTGGGCTAGTCGAAAATCTTTCTTCTTGGTTAGACCTTTCCTGCGAGCTATTGTGCACCTAAAACGAAGATAGTATGCAAAAGTTACGACCCTGAGAAGTTGATGTACTAAATTACCCAAATGGGGCCCACATGACTTTTGGTGCTTCATCTCCTAGGGTTAGGTTTTTGGATGTATAGGGTTTTTGACATTCTTGTTTATTGTAAAAATTCCTTCAGAGCCTCATTGTAATCATCTTCTGGTGAATGAGCGCATCCGTCACATCTCTTCTTAGAGATAAGCCGCCACCATTCCAACAAGCTTTTTTTCTACTGTATTTTACAGTTTCATCTTATTTCCTTATTGAATAGAAAACCAATTTTACTATATCTGTGTTATTATGTGTTAAGAATTTTTTAAGAATCTGTATTCATTTCGTTCTTCTCATAAAATATGGATCATGGAACCCCTCTCCCAGTCTGATTTGCGCACTTCTTTGTGGTTGTAGCTCACCAAGATTTCGGCCTCCCTCTTCTAGGCCTCTAAAACCCTCCAAAATTATTAGAATATTATATTGGGGGATTAAAATCCCCTGGGAAAATTCTCAAGCTAAATGGAGGTGTTATGACACCTCAAATGAAGGAATATATGTGATGCAGTGCACCCTCATCCTCTAGAAATCGATCCAGGTCCAAATAAATCATATACTAAAGAAAGCCCCTAGAAAATGGTATAGGAAAGTTTCCCAAGGCCAAACAATAAAATCTCAATGGGTTTTTTTCACCAAAACCCCTTCCTCTCTCCAGATTGAATATCTCTTTCTCAACCAGTGCACCCTCCTGCTAGAAAACCCCCAGAAACTACACATTCCTTCTTTATCCACTGACTGAGTAAACTGTAGCTACTGTAGAATGGTGGGGGAGGAATATTTCACCTTCGTGACCAAGCTTGGACTAGGATAGGTGGGATATTTCACCACCGAGCTGATATCTAGGGTTTTTTATCCGAAAACCCTCAAAACTTCTTTGGCTCTAGACCTCAAGATGCAAAAGTAATAATAATCAAAATAATGAGTGAGGAGCCCTCCTTTTCTTTTTATACCTCTATTCTATTTCTTAGTTGAGTTAGTTGACCACCTCCTAAGGTTAAATCTTTTATTTTCCTCATGTTGTCTTTTTCTCCACTTACTTTACCTTTTCTCCCCAAATTCACTTTTAAATTATAACATTGTGCTTAGGTGAATACTTTGGGTTTCTTAGTCCCCATGACTCATGAGACTATATTCTAGTGGGGACAACTAGACTACTAAGTCTCTCCCAATCCTCTTATCACAATGTGGGGGACATTACAAATTGAAACCTCATGCTTTAAAATCAAATTTTGAGAAATCACTAATGTAATGCCCCAAAATAATTCTATGGGGATCCTAAAAAATATACAAATGTTTGTATTGAAAATAATAATCTCTGAAAAGTTTATGAAAAATTAAAAGGCATCCATCCTTCAAGGAGGATTAGGATTGGGCTCTCGTAGACCATGAAATTAAAGAAATGCCTAGAAGACAGAAAAGAGACAGAGTCAAGGGTCATCCTTTGGTTTTCATAGATTCTTAAACAAGAAAGGTTGGGTGACTACCAACTCAGAAACATGAAATAATGTGATTACTTGAATTACTATGATGGATGGAGAGAGATCTATATTTTCTTGTTGGAGTGCTTGTAGAATTTTTTACTGGAGGTTCCATGGAAGTGGTAACTAACTTTGGTTGATCTAGCTCAATTATCTTTATCAATGCGTTCTTCAACCATAATTTGATATACTCCTACATGGGAGCAACCATTCTCTCATGTTTAATCCTTTCATTGAACAATTCTTTCTCAATATCTCTAATATCAAAACTACGTTGGTGCAAAGTTTCTTCAACATCTTTGTTCTTGTTTACATAGTGAATCAACCACTTTTATACTTCCTCTTTCGAGTATTAAGTTATTTCATTGAACTTGTTTTCCCATGAAACTTTTAGGGCATCCAAATATTGTTGTAATTGATATTTAGAGAGTAGAATTGAATCACAATTAAATTAGAATTATCAAATGTAGGCCCCTCGGCTCCTTTGTCAAATCAACAAGTTTTAGAAATAAATCACCCATTTTTCTATTTATGTTATCACATTCCTTGTGTAAGTATTTTAAACATTCAATCCTCTTAAACCATCCAACATTAATATGCCTTAATCTATTTTTTATGGGAGATTTTGTTCTCTCCTTTGCATGTCATTCATATTAAAGATTCTAACAGAGATTGTGCCAATATATTCCTAGTATATTTTTTCATCATTATGCAAGTCCTTTTGGAGATATTCTTTTAAATTTGTAATCTTTGAAGAGAGTATATTATAACTAGTACATAGTTCCATATCTCAAAGATCAAGGCAATTCTTTTTTTGATATTCTCTCCAATGTATTGTCTAATGGTTTTCAATAATTTCGAAGCACCACTTATCCTAGAGATAGGTTCCATAGTGTCTTCCAAAGTATTGAGAGGTTGGATGGTGGAAATTGGTTCAACAAACAGAGGCTTCAACAATAAGGCATTCTTGAATTCTTTTATTTTTTTCTCTCAAGATTTGGTTTTCTATTTCAAGTTCATTAATTGAGGACTTGAGTGATTCTCCATTTGAATTTTGAAATTTCATGACCTTTGAGGGTTCTACCCCTTTTAGATCAATCTCAAAGTTCCATTTCTAAACAACTTTTTTATTTTTCAAATTAATTTTTTCAATCAACAATTTTTTAGTTTCTCTGTTTAAAGTCGTGTGGTGCAATGTGACATATTCCTCCTCAAACATTATTGTCTCTTGAAAAACCAACTCTTGTGATATTTCTATGTTTTCCAACAATATTTGTGAGGCCCAATAAGGCTCTTCTTCTTTTGCATCCACTTCCATATCTTCAGTTTCAGGTACTATAATTTCCTTCTCTCCCTTTTCAGTTACATCTGTTTTCCTTTTGAGTGCTACAAGGGCAGTATCAGTTTTCTCAATGTTTTCTTTTGTAGGAATTTCATCCCCTCCATCACCAAATTTTCCTGAATAGGAATTATTTTGTCCAAGGCTGCTTCCTTGGGTTCATTTTTTTGTCAAAGAACTCCTCTGTGACGCATTTGGTGAACCAATATTAGGGTTACCACTTCTTGTAGTTCGACTCCTCTATTTATGCTACTTATTAGTGTTGACTAATGTGTCAAGATAATCATTAATTTTTTTAGGGATGGATTTCATGGGGTTCTGATTATCCCCACCTCCTTATTTAAATTAAGTATTTTTCACAAAGATGAGTCATAACTGACTGCAAACATATGTGTTGTAAAAAAAACACTGGGGTCAAATATTGGAATTTCAAAGATTTCTCTTAGTTTTAAATTATTAAAATGTTTAGAAAATTCATCTAGATGGGAAATATTTTTGACAGTAGTTTTTCCAATTTTCCAAGACAATGGAATGAACTGCTTTTTTCTCCTCTCGTTAAAGAAATGTGCCCATAAATTGTATTGTTTACAAACTTCAATAACAAAGAATTTATCTAACACATAGAGATGGATTAAGGATGATTTTTCTTTGAATCTGTACAATATTATGAAAATAAAATCATCCAAGGTTTCGAAAACCCCCTTTCCTACCAAAAAATCAGTGGCTTCGATATATAATGTCGATGTCATGGTACCATAGACTAGCTTCTTGAAAGTTGATAGAAAAGCATTATGAACTTCATAAAAAATATATGGATCTTTGTGTTTCCATAGTGCTGGATACAAAAATTGCATAGGTTCTTTTCCAAAATCAACACTTTTTGTGCGAGGAAATTCTTCAAAGATATGGCAGTATGCTATTGTGAAAATTAAGCAGGAACTCACGAAGAATTTTTTATTTTTCAAAAATTTTACAAGCTGAAAAGAAACCGCTTGAAATAATTGGAACCTAATCAAATAAGATGATATCATGGACAGACAGATGCAATACCTACAATACATATCTCGAGACAATAGCCATAGATTCTTGCCCAATAATTCTGGCAATTAACTAGACGAATTCTTTATATGGGTATTTCAAGGAACATGCATCTATATGGGTGGAATTCTCATAGTAGTCCAATGGCTTCAAAAGACAATTATCAAGATCTTCATCCCCCTATGGTTGGCCTTTGGAAAAGTGTCTTCTTCTAAACTTTTGAATGTTGTAGTAGGCTCGGGGATCCTCAAAATCCTTCTAAATGATGTGGGCACTAGAGAAATGGGATTTTTCCCTTGCAACTGAATAATCCTCTTTTTGTTGTTGAAGTTATCAACACACTAGAGAATTAGCTCCTTAAAATATGATACTTCTGGCATACAATGTTTTAATGCTATTATAGAAGTCCAAACCTTGTTTGAATTCTTTTCTTCAAGAGGGAGTGTTGTATACCATTTAAATGCCTCAGACCATTGAAAAGCATGGACTTCATGTTGTAATGTATTTACAATATCGCCAAAATAGAGCTCTTTTATTCCATTGGGCATATTTTATTTTTTTTGTTTGTTAATTTTTCCAGACCTTCTTGGCAGCGGGATTAACCTTTGGCTTGAGAAACCGCGAATTAGGGGCATATAAGACGTCAAAATAACCTGGGGATCACACCCATCCTGAGCCACACCAACCCTTAACATGGTTGGATTTTTTGTCCCCGCACATTTCGAACCGGTGACTTTTCAACACAGAATGGCTTAACAACACACGTTGTCACCGACTGTCCTACACCTTGGGGACTTTTTAAATTTGAAGGACACGGGGGTGGGATTTGATCCACTTATGTGTGCACAAGTCACGATACCATTTAATATAGTATCTCTGGGTGCAACCACACATTCGACCACTACCTCAAGGTTCCCCCATGGCTCCAAGTAAAGCCCTGACGAGAATTGAACCTTGCCCAACGGTTAAAAACTCCTCGCTTTCCACCATTGGATCCAACCCCTTTGGGCCTCATTGGGCATATTTGGAAAAGGTTGATTGGAATGAAAAGGTGGTGGTTATATCATAATAAGAGTTTACAGTGAGGATTTTAATTCATTTACTAAATTCTCCACATACTTAATATCATACAATGTATATCTACATTTAACTACATGATTTGATTTGGATTTAAGGCAGGGAAATTATGAGAACTGTGTCATTAAAACGATTTTAATTCACCTCGTGGGCTAGTCAATCTAGTAGTACAATCATAAACGTTCTCAGGAAATGGGATTGTGCACTGGGATGTATGGAAAATGTTTCAAGTATGGAGGTGCAAATGAGTAATGGGGAGTGCAAAATGATGATTTCGAGATGTGGGGTATGGAAGGGCAGACGTAGGGGAGTTATGCTTCCTTAACTTGAAAAATTACTAAGTAAAATAAAGAATGAATGGTATGTTGTGGGCGAAAGCAAGTCATTTTGGAGTGAGTAGTAAGCGAGGTTATGGGGTTGCGGGTTTGCAGATTCAGGGTCTTTTGGAACATTGTTTAACCCCGCAATAGAAAATAGAGAAAGAAAATAGAAAATGGCTAAGTATTGATGTTTAAAGACTTGCAGGATTGTGAGTTTGCAGTGTTATTGGTAATTCTGGGTAAGGTTAATGCAACCCACAAAAGCAAAGAAGAGAAAAAATGGCTAAGTGTAGGATATACAAGAAAGGGAAAATGTCATAAAAATACTACAACTTTGATGACTGAAAAAGTGATCAACAACCTTTTAAAGTTTTTTTTTTTTATGATATTGTTTGCAACCATGCCAATGTTTTAGGCTTCTATCTGCAACAGTATCAATTTTCAAGACACGGTTTCAAATAAGTCATAATTTTAAAACTGAAAAATAACCAATAATACCAATTTTTTATTCTAGTGTCGACTTTAAGATTTTTGTTCCCTACTATACTGGTTATCAAGGTCATAGTTCTATTCAATTGTAATTTTAACCCCAATAAGAAAAATGGTGCTACTAGTAGTGCCAAATTTTATTTTTTCCCAAGGGTCGGTTTTAAGGTTTTTGTATGCAACGATATTATTTGTGTGTCAATTGGGTTTAAATAGAAAGGTTTTTTCTTAGGGGTGTTTTCCCCCCACCCAATTTGAATTCCCGCAAGTGACATGTTGAGCACTTAAATGAGTACGCATCGAAAAAGACTCAACTTTCTACAAAATTTGGTTTACCACGGGTACCATCCTTGAAATGAGGGGAAGTGCCTGATGGGTTTCCCTAGGAATTATTCCAAGGTAAAAAAAAGTCAATTGGGTTTATCCCTAGTGGTTTATGCTGAGATATATTCCCCCCGCCCCCGCCCCCACCAACCCAGGTTCAATTCTCGCAAGTGACATGTTGAGCTCTTAAATGAGCAAGCTATCGAAAAATCCTCGACTTTCTACAAAATCTGGCTTACCCCGGGTACCATCCTTGAAATGAGAGGAAGTGCCTGGGGGGTTTCCCCGGGATCTATTCCAAGTTCAAAAAAAAAAATAGTATTAGTTCTGAGGACTATGGTTCAAAACAAGTTGTACTTTTAATGGCCCCTAGATCCTTCCTCTCCAAAAACAATGTCAATAATAACACTAATTTTTAATTCAAGGATTGTTTTTGGTGTTTTTTACCCAAAAATATTAACTTTTAAAAATAGAATTTTCATTTTAATATCATAATTATCATTAAATCGATAACCATATTTATTTCACTAATTGATTGTACTTTGAAAATGTATGAAGACATATATGTTGGATAGTTGGTTTTCATTGATGTCAACGAATATTTGATTGATGTCAACTGATGTGACGTGTATATTTGGAAAAGTCTCCAAAGTGGTCCCCTTATGGTGTAGCTCTTAGCATGGCCCTCACGGGAAGACGCTTTGAAAAAGTCTACAAGAAAACCCCTAAGTATGGTTAAGGATCCCATAGTTGCTCATGAAATTTTGTCATGAAGGATGGAGTAAATAATGGTAACTCACTCATGGATGGATAATACTCGTCGTACAATTTTCGGTGATATGTGGAATGCCACATAATTCCTCATGGTTCGGGAGATATTTTCTTATAAAGTTGGAAGCCCCGAAGAGTGGACATGAAGCCCCTAGTTTTTTATAAGTCTTGGTCAAAAGGGTAAAGTTGTTGTAACAAGAAAACCCTAAAATCCCTAAATTGAGGAAAGGAGTTACCTAGAACAAGTATATAAACACCTCAAGGAGACATTCACAAGTACACTCACACACTCATTCATTGATTATCTATCTTGTGAACTAATGATCTGTTGATAAGGATTGTGATGGAGTATTTTTCTAAGATAGCAAAGGAAGGTCGAACGAGAAAGTCTCGAGTTTGCAGAAAACCCTAGCTTCTGAGGTATCTGTGGATTGCAGGTCAAAAGGGTGTGGATGTACACAAGATGTAGTAAAGGAAAGAATAGATATTTGTGGGCTATAGAAGAGAAGGTCGCATATTTGTGAAAAGTTAATGAAGGTTTGAGTAGATGTTGGTACCAGGTCAATAAAAGTCTGAAGGAAGTCTACACATCAACGTCTTACTGTTTCAGGTCAGCTTCATTGGGATTGGTATGATTGTATACTTGTCTTGATGGTTACTTATTGTCATGGTATGGTATATGCTTGAGGTATATTTGGTATGGTTGGTTTGGTATTTGGATATGGTATATGTTGGATGGTTGGTTGAGTGAGAAAAACTCTTATGTATGGTACATTACTGATATGGTTCTTATAGTTCACATCTTTGAGCTACTTGTACTTGGTTGAGGGATATATATGTTGTATGGTGATGTATGCATGAGGGACATGCATATGTTGTTAGAAATGCTTCATTGGTGACATGGTAAATATCTGTATATGGTTGATGGCACAGGTTGTACATGGTTGATGCTCTAGTTCATGATTCACTCTTCATTGTTGATATATCTTTTCGTTCATGATTGATGCATGGGATAATATGTATGTTGGTATACACTTTATGTATGGTATGGAAAAGGTTTAGATGGTTGATGATCAAATACAGGTTGATGAGATCATGGCAAGGTTGTGGAAGATACAATTATAGTAACATGGTACTAACAAAAGCAGTAACAAACAAATTGGAATACCTTTGTGGTAGTCCACAAGTTGCAGTGAAGGAAGTCGCTGACATACCCTTGTTGTAGTATATACAGGTCATGGATCCACAGAGAATTTTTTGAAGAAGAATGATACAGGTTGTTACATGCATTCAATGTTAGTAATAGGTTGTGATAGTGACAACTACAGGTTCAGTGACAGTGACAGGTCATCTACATTTGGCACTTATATTTCAGGGTGGTTGGATGGGGTAAGGAAAGGTGGTTGTAGCCACCTTCCGGTTGTAGCCGGAGAACCTAGGGGGTTGTAGCCTCCTTCTAGTTGGAGCCAGAAAATCAAGGAGTTGTAGCTTACATCGGGTTGGACCCTGAGAATAGGGGGTTGGAGCCTCCTTCCAGTTGTAGCTGGAGAAACATAACTTGGTGCTTCCAGTGAATGTTTTCTTTTGAATATATATAAGAAAAGAATTATGTGGTTTTATCCCATTTGGGTTTCCATGTAAATATTAGTGTATCGTTCTCTAGATGTGAGGTGATGTTGATGTGATCATCATGATTACATGCATTATGCTTATGATATATGATACATTTTTGATAAACTTATATTGATGATGTTACAAAATATATAAACTGTGGTTAAATGAAATATTATTTCTCATTACTGATTCACCCCCCTCTCAGTAATCCAACAATTGGTATCAGAGCATGTCCTTCAAAAGGAATTCTAACCACTGGAAGGAGATCATGGATTACACTAGAATTGGGGTGCCATAGTTTGATGGCGAGAAATACGCATTTTGGAGTAAAATAATGAAAACATATATACATGCACAAGGACTCGATGTTTGGTGAGCAATAGTAGATGGATACAAAGCACAAACCACTCCCTCGACATAAAAGTATGGATAGAAAATTGAAGACAATGACTCTAGAGCCAGAAATTCCATCATGAATGGGATGATTGAATCAATATACACCAAAGTTGTACATTGTGATTCTACAAAAGAAATATGGAAGAAACTAAACAATACCTATGAAGGAGATGCCAAGGTTAAGGGAGCCAAACTTCAAACCTTTAGATTCAAGTTTGAACAATTGAAGATGAAGGAAGATGAAAACATTGCCTCCTACTTTCTATGTGTTGATGAGATAGTCAATGCCATTAAATGTTTGGGAGAATAAATGAAGGAGCCAATCATTGTTCAAAAGGTGTTGAGGTCTCTACCTATGAGATATGACCCAAAGATTTCATCCCTAGAAGAAATAGAATATTTATCTACATTAAGTATGGATGAGCTACATGGGATTCTCATAGCTTATGAAATGAGAAAAGAATAAGAGAACCCAGTTACAAAGGAAGCAACATTGAAAGAATCCAAGAAGACAAAGAAAAGGAGTGTTGAGAAATACTGAGAGGGGGGGGTGAATCAGTATTTTGTGCAATCAATTGATTTTCTCTTTTCTTTCACTGAAACCTTAGGCTACTTTGTAGAGACCAGCTATTGTATAGTCTTAAGAAAACAAGAGTGCATCCAGAGATCTTATTATGAATTTCTCATTCATCATATGTCTATTAAGAAGAAATTCAGTGCAGTAATAACCAAATAAACCAACGCGCATGAGTAAGACACATGAACCTGCATGAGTTAGGTGGAAAACCGTCGGGAGAAACCACCCTTTGTTGTTGTCTCTATCTTCAATAATTATTATTAAGAAAGCGTTTTACAACATTGTACTAGTGCAGACTCTTACTAGTATGTAGGCTTCTACCTGTAGAGGGATACAACCTTCTCTCGTTTACCGATAACTCTGGAAGGGAGCTTCAGCCCGAAAATAAAACCAGGAGTTTCTCTTGGTAGGATGCCCTAATGAGGGTTAAACCCTTCAGTCATTGTTGACCACGTTTCATTTATTTTCACACTGGATCAGGCACTTTCAACCCTTTGTACATTTGTCAACAAGCATATTTTGCCCAAAACTTCAGAATATCAGTAATAACCCAGACTTCAGAGAATATATGCATTCAACATCCTTCATCAGAAATCCCAACCGGATTCATATGTGTTCTATGTGTTGGCCATCATATTCTTTTAGAAGAGACAATTCTGGCATCTTATTAAGACTTGTATCTCGAAATCACATCAATACACAATTTTCCTAGTGGCTATAACAACAGTAAATTATCTCAAAGAGACCACAGATCTTGAGTGCAAAAGCTGTTTGCAA
Source organism: Picea sitchensis (assembly GCA_010110895.2). Taxonomy (NCBI): domain Eukaryota; kingdom Viridiplantae; phylum Streptophyta; class Pinopsida; order Pinales; family Pinaceae; genus Picea; species Picea sitchensis. The sequence goes on along the minus strand of SNQJ01S0001136.1, from coordinate 169,505 downwards.
AAACCTCCTAAGCAGCATTAAACAAGACAATAAGCATACAGGAGATGATGCCTCTGACTCTCCCTGTTACTAAACCCATTTGAAAGAGAGAACTCTCTGTCAATGTAAGATGCCACCCAAAGCTGCCACAGTGAGTTTCCTCCCTCTCAAACCTTCCCTGCTGACTGCACAAATGACCTCGTACGACACGTAAGATGTCCCTCTGATGCATAAAATGGCCTCCGTCCTGCCAAAGACCCCACTACTTGACACATCAAAATCCCCTTGCCGCCCTCCTTTGCTTGAGATCTCACCTTAGAGAGATGACCCCTTCTTAAGACCATGAGTTCAAAACCACTCAGCTAATGGCATCCCATTCGTTTTACTCAGCGGGGCTCTTAATCTTGACTAGGGTTTCCAAGATCTAGAAGCATGGCAAGATAATAATGTAAAGGAAGAAATGGGTCCCTGTTATAGGGTCCATATTTCTTGCTCTGAGGAAATGGTCCCACATGAATTTTGAATTAAACCCTCACAGCCCTCAGAGGCAGTTTGTTACCACGATCCTTACCTTATGCAATCTGACAGTTGAGTTGCCTATCAATACCCCGATTGCTCTGGGTATTCTTCTCTGAGAGAGTATCCACCCAAAACTCAACCATACACTAATTTCCTTTCTCCTTCTTCATACATTATATTTATACATGAAAACTCTTCATCTTCCTTTGCCTCATCCTTTGCCATCAATGATAATATTTCCAAAAATCTCCCATTTTTCATTGATGGCAAAGATATCCCTCATCTTTTTTCCTCCCCTTTGACATCAATGGCAAAGAGTGGGCCGTACCATTCTCCCCACGAGATCATGCTCCTTTTTCAATTACATTGGAACTGGTTCTTCTGGTTCCAGCTTATGCAACAAATGGATGCTCCTTCAATTGAGGGAATGTTGCTTACTTCAACAGATTATGTAAATGATGTTGGTTCCAACTCTAGGCTTCTACTGATGGTTAGGCTTCATATTTTGCGTTGGTCATTCTGCTGCTTCAACTGCTCTTGGGAATGATCCTGGTTCAATCAGTGTTGTTTCAGTGACTCCTATTGATTTATTTTGGTTTAAGCTGATGTTCTTTGGGTTGCCATAATCCCCAGTCCGAGGTGATAAGGGGCCTTGAGGAGACCAATCCTTTTTTCTTTTTTTTTTAACTTGGCTCTGCCCTAAAAGCGTGTAAGTTTGATATCATTTGAATATTTTAAAATTCACTTCATATGTTGTTCTACATTTTACCACTTCAATCTAGTTACAGGGGGAATTAGCCAATGGCCTCAACACAATGTACTTGATTTTCCATAAACGTAAGGATCATTCCCTGCTGCTTAAGGTTAACCAATCTAAAAATGATGATCCATTATCAAGAACAGTGCTGCTTCGATCTGGACATGCTACTCTCTTTTTCAATAGTGTATTGATTGTAAACATTTTTCTCTTTCGGCCACCATGTGGCCTTGACTGAAAGGCAGCATCCTCCTCCAAGAAGTCTCCTTGTACATAGTAATGTCTTTCTGTCTTCTCATGCTTGTCTCTGACAGCCTTATGTGAGAAACTCATTTCACATTCATGAAATCTACACTTAAATGGTCTTAATCCAGGGTGTACTGCTCTAATGTGTTGATTGAGATTTGATTTTCGAGTAAAACTATGCAAGAAATTGTCAAAGTGGCACTTTATCCTCTCCACAAATGTTTGGCTTTCATGAGTATTGCATGTGCCTTTTGATGCATTTCTTCAATTATTGACTCCTAAACTTCACAACAAAATCTGTTGTGGATTCTGTTGCATGTTCCTCTCAAAGCCTACTGCATTTATAAAGTACTTCAAGCGGTCAGAGCTCCCCACGTAAATACCACATGCATATGTTGTAGAATGCATCATCCAGTGCTTCACTAATGATGGACTTTTAAAAAAAAAACCTTCCCACAACATGGCTTTGGGAAAGGATAATTCTTCAATTATCTGGATTGCAGATTTAGACTCTACCACGAATCACCTCTCTCTCCATGCTTCTTCACATGACGTTTCAAATTAGAAATAGATGATAACTGCAGTTTGCATTCCTCTTTGGGGCACACAAATAAATGCTATCCCTTAGCCAGAGGCATTTAGAGATGCCTCATCGACTGCCCAGCTAATTGAGGATGCATTGCCAAGTAGACTGATCTCTGCATGCTGTGAGACTACTCCAGTTTTGGCCGGAGATGTTAGAATGCTTCCACAGGTGAGGGTTTGTAAATATATAAACAACTTGTTCTTTGGAGGAAACATGCTCAAAATTTCACCTTTTCTCAAGCACTTGTTCTAAGTAAGAAGTGATATTTGATGGGAATGTGCTTGGTCTTGGAGATGCACTAAGTTCTTTGAGATATTGATGGCACTTGTATTATCACATAATAGAGAGGCGGGGTGAACATTTGATTTGAAAATCTTGAAGGGTTTGCATCATCCAAATAACTTGAGTGCAACAAGAAGCAACAACAATGTACTATGCCTATATAGTTGATAATGAAATAAATCACTACTTCTTACTAATCCATGCTAACAACGATTCACCCAGGAAGAAGCCACCTCCACTGGTGCTCTTTATATCATCCACACTACCTACCCAATCTGCATCAGTGTATCCATGAAGAGTAAGATCAACATTCTTTGGATACCATAGTCAAAATCATGAGTTCCTTGTAGATATTTGAATATTCTTTCTACTGCCTGAAGGTGAGACTCTCTTGGATTGTTGGAAATCGTCCAACAATCCCGGTTGCATGCATGCATAATTTCTGGTCTTGTCCCATTGAGATAAAGTAGACTTCCTATCATAGATCTGTAGATTCTTTGATCTGCATCCTTAGAATCTTCATCCTTAATTAACTTGCAACTATTTTGCATAAGAGTATTAGTTGGTTTGCAATCTTCCATGCCATACTTCTTGAGGATTTGCTTAAGTAATTTTGTTTGTGATAAGAAAATTTCATCTGTTGCTTGTTTCACTTGTAATCCAAGAAAATGTTGAGTTCCCCAAATGAGAACGTTTCAAATTCTTGTTTCATATCAGAAGCAAATTTCTGAATCATAGATTCTTCATTACTTCCAAAATGATATCATCAACATATACAACTTCCTGAATTGGTAGTTTGTCATTTTTAGTTTTTGTGTATAAGATTTACTATCAGCGGATCCTTTTGAGAATCCTTGTTGATGGAGATATTTGTCAAGACGATAGTACCATGCCCTTGGAGCTTGTTTGAGACCATATAGAGTGCTTTTAAAGTCTACAAGAGCAAGTTTTCATCATTTCAAAGATGAATCCTTACGGTTTGTTCTATATAAACTTTTTCTTCTAGATCACCATTGAGAAAAGTAGATTTAACATCCATTTGATGAACTTTGATTTGTTGGAAGCTTGAAAAAGCAAGAAACATTCTTATGGCTTCAAGTCTAGCTCACAGACAAAGGTTTCTTCAGGAGATCTATACCTTCTTCTTGAGCATACCCTTTACAGAAACACGAGTCTAGATTTATTTCTTATAACCTCCCCATTTCTCATTTGGCTTGTTTTTGAATATCCATTTTGTTTCAATGACATTTTTGTCATGGGGTCTTGTTACTAATTCCCAAGTGTGATTCTTTTTCGGTTGATCAAGTTCTTCATTCATGGAGTTGAATCAACGTTTCATCTTTGCTAGCTTGATTGACATTGTGAGGGTCAACAGTGGATAGAAAATGTCAGATAGCTAGAAGATCCTACAGAGTCCTTCTTGTTTGTACAACTGATCCCTTTTCTCCAAAAATTTGAGATTCTGGATGATACATATCTGGATGGAGCCTTTTCATATAAATCCTCTTCGGGTTCTTCGTTGGGTTCATTGTCTATATCATTTCTATTTGATGTAGAATGATATATGTCATCATCTTCCTCAACCGTTGTTTGTTTTTCTTCTCTTGTTTTGCAGGGGGCTCATTAATAACAACATCAATACATTCAACAATCTTCGGAAGCCTTTTATTGTAACATTTTATATGCTTTACTTCTAGAGGAATAACCAAGAAATATTCCTTCTAAAATACGCTTCTCTTGGTTCAATTTGCCAAGTTTTTCATCATTATTTTTGATAAAGAATTTCTTCCAAAGACTCTAAAATGTTTCACGATTGGGAGATCTTCCATACCATAGTTCATAAGGAGTTTTATCCTGTTGTTTACATGCAGACATGTGCTTTATTGAGAATATTTGTTGTTGTATGTGATGCTTCTCCCCAAAATGTATCAAGTGTTCCAGAATCATCAAGCAAGCATAGCTCTAGCTTCATTTTGTTGAATTGTTCTATTCATTCTTTCTGCAACACCATTTTTGTTGTGGAGTGCCTGCTATAGAAAGCTGTCTTTTTATGCCATGTTGTTCACAAATTCAATGAATTCATTGGATGTATATTCTCCTCCCTCAGGCGAGCATCCGAGACACTTTATTTTTTAGATCTAATTCATTTTCATCTAGTGCTTTGAAGATCTAGAATTTATCAAATGCTTCATCTATGTGTTTAAGCAGTCCAATCAAACACATTCCAGAGAAATCATCAATGAATAAGTTATAGTATTCTTCACCATGTGGTGACTTTTTTCCTCATAGGTCCGCATGTCAGTATGAATGGTTCAAGAGGCTTTCTTGATGATCCTTCTTTGGCATTAAGCTGCACTCTGGTTTGCTTGCGAATTGGCAAGATTTGCATATGATATTTTCAGGTAGAGTAATACTGGGAAAATCACGAACAACAACTTTAAATCACCCATACTTTGTTAATTTGAAGGTTTCGGATGCCCCAATCTTCTATGCCATAGCCAATTTTCTGAATTTTTACTCAAGTAACATTGTTATTTGCGGTTTTTTAATATATATAGGTTGTTAGGAGTTTTTTTTTTTTTTTTTTTTTTTTTTTTTTTTATTTCTCACTTTTGTGAATCAAACAAAATTTTGTGGCGTTTTTCATACATTTGACTTACACTTAGCAATTTATGCTTTAATCCATCCACATACATGGCTTCATTAGCTTTCACATTTTCTTTTTAGAAGAGCAGACCCTTTCCCTTAATAACTGAGAAGTATCATTTTCAAATGTAACCTTCTTTTCCTTTACTAGAAATTACTATGTAAGAAGTTTGTCTTTGTTACATGTCATGTGTCTTGAGCATCCGTTGTCTATGTACCATTGGTTTTCTTCACATCTTACGCAAATAAATGAAGCTATGCCACAATTTTCAACTTGTAATTCTTTCTTTTCCATACTTTGGCAGCTTGAAGGAACATGTCTTTTTAGGTGAATTTTGCTCCTGCATTCAGACTCTTCATGGCCAAAATTATTGCAATGAGCACATTCAACTTCATCTTGAAGAGGTGAGAATTTGTTATAAGTATTCTTCTTTGTTCCAATTCAATCCTTTTCTTTCTTGATTCTCTTGTCATGATGGTTTTATGTCCTTACATTGAAACTATGCATATAAAATTGTGACATGAGAAGCATTGTCCATTGAAGAAAAAAAATTCTGCGATCATAGAATCTTCTATATGAATTTACTTGTTGAGTGGTGTTTCCTTGAAGGCATTCCTGTTTGTGTGTTTTGAATTGAGATGATCATGCCTTACTGTAAAGATTCTTTATTCCCTTAGTGTAGGCATCTTATGAAATAGGCATGAAATTGATGTGTTTTAGTTGAGATGATCATGCCTTACACCTTAAAGATTCTTTTATTCCCTTGTGAGTGGTATCTTGTAAGCTTGGTTATGCTTGCTTTTTAGATGATTTGGTGTTGAAGGCGGGGAATATTCTCCGGTATATCCAAGGCACAATCTTTATGAGAGGAGAGCGTTGTACCTTGATAATTTCATCTAAGGTTTATGATCCTTTAGCAAATCTAAGATTTAGAGTTTTTACTTTCTCAAGTTTTTTTCTTAGACTTACTATTTCACCCTCTAATTTCTCATTATGTTTCTCCTTTTCTTCCAGATGATTTTTCAGAGTTTCTACAATGATTTTACTCTCTTCTAAAGCAGTTTTAGGTTTATTGTTTCATCGAAAGTCCGCATCTTCTAGGACATCCTCAAAATTAATCCTTTTCTTCTCCTAGATCCTTTTCAAATGTAGGGAGATTCTAAGAAGTTCTTGTTCACATTCTTCCTCACTATCGATAACCCATCACTATCTTCATGAATTATAGAAACTCTTTTAGAATAAAATGATTCTTATTCCTTCTTTTCTTCCTTCCCCTTTTATGTGTTTCTTTATAAGGACCCTTAGCGACATATTGACCAACTCTTCCACAATCAAAACATTTGAAAGGAAGCTTACCTTTGAATAGTCACAGTCAGTTTGAAGTTTCCTTATGAAATTTATCTCATCTTCCTCTGAGATATACCCTGATTCTTCTGTTATTTGTACTTCCTTTCCTTTTGTAGAATTTCTAAAGACTGCTTATTTGACTTTAGATGGTCCTCCTCTTCTCATTTCATAAAGTTAGTATACCATGTAGTTGTACCACGGTAAGATTTTGAAGATCTTGCTTTTCTTCAAAGTGATACTTTTGACTCAAATTTTCTGATTAGAGATCTTTAAAAAAATTCCACCAAAGTAGATTCGGTTATTTTTTCTCCTAGATTTCTCATCTGATTTACAATATCATCAAGGCGTAAAAAGAATTAGCGATGCTTTCCTCATTATTCATTTAAGATTCTCATATTGAATTATGAGAGTTTGTAGTTTAGCACTTTTACCTTTGCATCCTGCTTCTTCCAGGGAATGATTTTTGTCCCATATGTCCTTTGCAGTGATTGTTTGCATGACTTTGACAAGTTTTGATTCAGTTAGACTTCCTAATAGAGCATTGGTACTTTTGCATTTGTTTAGTAGGTTTTTCTTTATTTGGATGTCTTTAGTAGTAAAATGGATATTGATATCCCCTTCAACAATAGCCCATACATCTACTCAGTGAAGATAAAGATCTCATCCTTGTTTCTGGAAAATTAAATTGTTTCCATTGAAGTGGAGCTGATAGATGTTGTTCGTCTTGATTACTCATTTTTGAGTTGATCTTCCTTCTGTGGCTAAGCCTTTTTCGGAAGAACAGGGAGCTCACGATACAATTGTTGAGAGAAATACTAAGAGGTTGAATCAGTATTTTGTGCAATCAATTGATTTTCTCTTTTCTTTCAATGAAAACCTTAGGCTACTTTGTAGAGACCAGCTATTGTATATTCTTACGAAAACATGAGTGCATCAGGAGATCTTATTATGAATTTCTTCATTCATCATATATGTCTAATAGCGAAATTAGGTCGATGTAACAAAATATAAACCAGCACATGAGTAAGACACATGAACACCGAGATTTAAGGTGGAAGCCGTCCGAGAAAACCCGCCGTAAAGACATCTCACATCTTCCAATGGTGTATTAAAGAAAGCGTTTTTACAACATTGTACTGAGTCTGTTGGACTCATCTTGAAATGCAGCGGGCTTCTCTCCTATGAGAGAACGCAATACCTTCTCTGGTTTACCAACCTTTCACGGAAGGAGCTAGCCAGAAAATAGCACGATTTCCTCTTGGTGGGATGTACCCTCTTGAGGGCTTTAACCCTCAGACTCGCTTCTGACTGTGTTTCATCTATTTTCACACTGGATAAGGCAGTTCCAACCCTTTGTACATTTGTCAACAAACATATTTTGCCCAAAACTTTAGAATTTCAGCAATAACCCAGACTTCAAGGAATATATGCATTCAACATCCTTCATCAGAAATCCCAACTATCATATGAGTTCTATCTTGGCATGCATCATCTTCTTTTAGAAGAGAAAGTTATGGCATCTTATTAAGAATTGTATTCTGAAATCACATCAATACACAGTTTTCTAGTGACTATGATAACTACTGGAATTATCTCTTAAGGAAACACATATCTATTGACTGCAAGACAGCTCCAAAGCCTCCTAAACACACATTAAACAAGACAATAAACATGAAGTTGATGCCTCCACTCTCATAGTTGCTAAACCCACAACCGAGAACTCTCTTTCAATGTAGATATGCCACCCCAACTGCCACAATGGGTTCCTCCCTCCTCAAACCCCTTCCTGTGACGCACCATGACCTCAGCGACCTATAGATGTCCCTACTACGATTGAAAGTAAACTCCATGTCACACTACAAAAAGACCCTGTTGCCTATCAAAATCCTTACCACCCTCCTTTGCTTGCAGATCTCCTATAGAAAGGGCTTACCACCCTCCTTTGCTTGCAGATCTCCTATAGAAGAGGGCATCGACCCCTTCTTAAGACCATGGGTCAAAACCACTCAATGCTAATGGCATCCCATTCGTTTACTCAATGGGGCTCTTTAATCTTCGACTAGGGTTTTAAGATGTCAGCGTAATGAACCAATAATGCAAAGGGAAAAACAGGTCCCTATTGCTCGGGTCCATATTTCTTGCTCTGGGGAAATCGGGTCCCACATAAAAATTTTGAATTAAACCTACGCGCCCATCCGACGGTTGTTACCATGATCACTTACCTTATGCAATCTGGCGGTTGAGTTGCCTATCAATACCCCAATTGCTCTGGGTATTCTTCTCCTGAGAGAGTATCACCAAAACTCAACCATACACTAATTTCCTTTCTCCTTCTTCATACATTATATTTATACATGAAAACTCTTCGTCTTCCTTTTCCTCAACCTTTGCCATCAATGACAATATTTCCAACAAGGAGCGAGAAAAAACCAAAGTCAGATTGTAGTTGCAACGATGATTCAAAGGAAGATGAAGAGATGGCTAACTTCGTCAGAAGGATGAAAAATGGAAACGATAAGTACAAAGGTATGTTTCCATTGATTTGTTTTAATTGTGATGGTGTTTGTCATTTTGCTAATAAATTTTCTTATAAGAAAATGAAAAGAAATGAAGAATAATGACCCTAAAAATAAAAAGCAAATCCAAAAGGGTAGAAGAAACAAAAATAATTTTTTCAAGAAAAGCCTTTGCACCAAGGAAGATAGTTCCTCATCATATGAAGATGAATCCAACGATAGTAATACAGAAATGGTACTATTCATGGCAGTAGAAAACTCCGATGAAGAAGGATATGAAGAATAATATGAAGAGGCAGAAGTTGATTACAGAGAAGAATTGTTAAGTTCCATAGAAGTAATAAAAATGGAAAATAAGAAAAACAAGTCACTCTAGGAATAATTAAAGAAGAAAGAAAATTCTCAGAATTCCAACTCTGAAGAACTAGAGCAGATGATTAAGAAGTTGAAAGTCCAAGTAGAAGAAGACAAGAGAATAAAAGAGACACTTAGAGAGAAGTTATAAGAAAGAGACAAAACCATTGAATTCTTAGAGGAAGAGGTAGTCACTCTAAAGAAATATCTCCAGAAGAAGGATATGCAACAAAACAACACTAGGATATTGGATATTATCATTAAAGTCAATGACCTTACTATGAAATATCTGGATTGGGATACAATCACATGCATACAGAGAAGGGTTCAAGCTCCAAAACTATTGAGAAAGAAGTAGAACCAAGAAGCTATTCAAAAACAATGATAGGTCCCTCTAAAGAAGAAGATAGGAAAAATCAAGAGGAAGATTACATAAACACTGCACCATCTAGAGGATTCAAAATTTAGTATCAGCAACAATGAGCTATAGGAAAACCCCAAGAAGAAGGAGTTTCAGAAGACTGACACCATTTAGAATATCTTCTGCCCCCAGGTATCAAAATAGTTTTCTTGGTTCATGTTATTCATGCTATAATTTTGGGCACAAAGTTGTCAATTGTAGAGCCAATACCAAGAAAAGAAGAAACAATGAAGGTTATACAAGAAATAGGCATCCAAGAAGATCTCATGAAGCACAAAATATAATCTACAATAGATTTTGATCATTAAGTGACAAGGTAGAATGCTACAAATGCAAAAAATTTGGACATATATCTAGATATTGCAGACTCATTGTCCCCCCAAAGGAACCAAAGAAGAATATCAATAGTCATAAGCAGGAACCACAAAGGATATGGATAAAGAAGCAAGATCAATTCAACACTAAATAATGCAATCTATATCTATAAGCTCAACAAAATAAACAAGGATGGTGTGTGGACAATGGATGCTCAAAGCACATGACAGGTGATAAATATAGGTTCTTGACATTAAAGAAGGAAAGAGATGGATCAATTTCATTTGGGAATGACAACTTGGCCATGATTATTGGAAAGGGTACAATCAAGCTCGGAAGTAAGGATTCTAAGACAAAAAATGTTTTACTGGTCGAAGACATGAAACACAATCAGTTAAGTGTAAGTCAAATGTGTCATCAAGGACACAGACTTGTGTTTGATTCAAATATGTGTGAGATAAGGAAAGTGGAATCAAGAAAGCTATTAGCTACAACCGTAAGAACTCCAAGAAACACATATGTTGTAAATGAAATAGGAAAGGAAATATGTTCCTTAGGAAAGGATGATGAAAGTTGGATCTGGAATAGAAGAATGGGTCACATAAATTTTTATAATCTTGTCAAATTTAGCAAAAAGGAAGCAGTAAGAGAAATGCTTGAGATATCGAAGCCAATAAACGTTCTATGCAAGCATTGTCTAGGAGGAAAACAAACCAATACCAAATTCAATACGAAAGAATATTGCACAAAAAAATCTCTGGAAATTGTGCATACTGATCTGGTTGGACCGACAAGAACAAAAGGATTGAAAGGTGAAAAATACTTCATGCTACTAGTTTATGACTACATAGGAATGATTAATGACTACAGTTTTATTTCTAAATAAGAATTTAGAGGCATTCGATAAATTCAAAACCAACAAAGTGATGGTTGAGACTGAGACAGATTTAAAAATCAAGTGTTTGAGGTCAGAAAATGGAAATGGCTAGAACCATGCTGATGGATTCAAAGTTAACATATGTCTTTTGGGTTCAAGCAGTACACACAATAGTTCACATTCATAATAGAGAAATTCTCAGAAGAAACACTAATAAGACTCCTTACGAGCTATGGAAAGGAAGACCAACAAATGTAAAGCACTTCAGAGTTTTTGGAAGCAAATGCTACATCAAAAGAGAAGACGACAAAATGAGAAAGTTTGACTCTTGAGTTGACAAAGGAATATTGGTTGGATACTCAAGCAAAAGGAAAGCATGCAAATGCTTTAATATAAGGCTCAAAAAAATAGTGGAAAGTATCAATGTGACAATTGAGGATTCTAATGGTGTTAGATGATCCAAAATACAAATATCATAGTTTAAAAAGTTAGGATAAAATAATTATTAATTTAGAATAATAAATTAATAATCTAGAATTTTTTATTAATAAATGGATACATTTAGAAATATAATATTGTTGTGAAAGATATGACTCTAGAAAGGTGTCGTATCTTAGGCTCTAAATTAGGAGTATAGTTAGAAGATTGTTAAAATATCATTTATTGTAAATGGACACTTGTTTATTTAATAAGTGATCCATAACTAGATGTTGTTAGGACATTTAACTTATATATAGCTCATTGCAAGAGTGTTGGAGTGTCTGTGTGTAAACTCTTGCAAATTCTCATATGTAATTTATTTTCCTGTTTAATAAAAGTGTGTGTTTGAGGACACTTATGCTATTATTGTGGTATCAGAGCTCCAGTAATGCAGCTGATGTGAGGAGAATATTAGCTGATGTGAGGAGGATATTAGCTGATGTGAGGAGGATATTCTAGCTTTACGGGCCAAGCAAAACTTCTATCCCACGCACACTCCATCAGTTAAATTGGTCGGTTATTTATTCATGTTTTTTTAAAAGGGGAAAGATTTTTTTTTAAATCATTTTTATTGTTTTTGCAATTAAATCATTGGATCATAGCTGAAAGATCCTCTATTTTGCATATGAGTGTCTAGAGATATTGTGTATTTGTGAATGGAAAGCGTGAATTTATGTGCATTCGATCTCATGAAATTATGTTCTATGTAAATTGTTGAAACAAATGCCATTGTGATTACTTTCTCTAATCAATTGGAAGTTCAATCAATGTGGGACAATAATTTGAGGCTTGGAGATAAGATCAAATCAATCCAGGTTGTCCCCATACTGCTCCTATCCGTGCCTCATCTCTCGGTTTCAGACTAACGACAGAGGAAGAAGAAAGACTCTAGAACTGTTGTTTTTTTTTATTGATCGAGGTTGTTTCTTTTTGGTAGGTGAAATTGTATCTTTCGCAGGTATCGATCTCTGTGTGTGAAGGGATAACTTCGATTCAAAATAAGCAGACATTTGGAGGAGATATTATTTATAAATCTTCTTCTATTCAAGTCATAATTAGATACAACAGGAGTATGCTACAGGAAAGTGATTAATCTGTTTCATTTTGGGTTGTCTCAACAATTGGGAATCGTCAGATTAGCAAGGGACAATAGGACCTTTGACTTTCAATTCCTGAAAGTTAATTATTTTCCCTCTTGACCACCACCAGTTCGAGCATCAAAATCTCTCTCACGTCTACGAGCTTCCTAATCCTCGCAGTTGCTACCTCCATCAACGTCAGGGCCTGACGCCTTGTGCTCGGGGTCACCCTCTCTGCTAGTTCCTTTTCCCACATAGAGTATGTTATCATTCTGAGTTGGAAGCGTAGAGTATTGATCTAGGTACAGGGAAATCAAAGACGTATTGTTGTCTTTCCTAAATCAATATTCCAATTCCACCTACCTTACGGAGAAAATAGAGGTTTCGTCGAGTGTTTTGAAGCTCAAATATAGTTTCCAGTTGATCTAAGCTCATAGAACTATAGCACAAAGAATAGGTAAATATCCATGGTGAAGGACGTAACTAGTGTTTCCGAGCAAAGAGAGCAGAGGCAAGCCTGTGACTACGATAACATGGGATTGTTGTCATGATTAAAAGTATGAAATTTTTTTATTAGTTTGATCTTTATGCAATGATTTTTTTGGGGGGTAACAAATTTTTGTACCTCAAAGTAATTTTACTTTGAGGGGGGGGTGGCTGAATTTTGTTTTTGCCAAAATTTGCAAGAGAATTGTAAGGAGTAAAATTTTGAAAGTTACCTGGAATTTGACTAGAGCCAAGTGCAAAGCTCAATCATTTTTCTCTTGCTTCAACGACTATACGAGGGTTAAGGCCAAGCCCTGATAGATCATTTTTGTGTGATGTGTGTGGTGTGTTGCTCATCTTGATATTTTTTTTCTTGATTATTTTTTGTGTGAAGATTCAACACTACAATGTCGAAGTAAATTAACTTGTTCTCTAATTCCGATAAACTTGAAGGCACAAAATCATACAAGACATGGAAACGTCTCATTGAAAGAACTCTCATTTATAATGAACTTTGGCATGATATATGTAATGAATATACTAAGCCAAATAAATCTACAGATGCAGCCACACTAGCAAAATGGGAAATTAAAAATGCCAAAGCATTAACACTCATCAAATCTTCAGTTAATGATGAGATGTATGTCCACATTGAAAATACTATTGATGCATGTTTTTCTTTGAAATTTTTTAAGGATTTATTTGATACTCAGCCTGAAGAAAAGAAAGTTGATCTTCAATTAAAGTTGCTCCAACAGAAATTGACTAAAGGAGGTGATGTTCATGAATATGTTTCCAGACTTAAGAACATTAAGAAGGAAATAATAAATGTTGGTTTTCAAGCAGTAGATGATAGTTTCATGACCACAATTTTAATTGTTGGATTGCTTTCTTCCTATACACACTTTTTGGAAACTTTACAAGTAACTGGAAAGTTAGAAAAGATAAAGTTTGGTGAGCTAAGTGAAATTTTATCTCAACATGACAAAACTTTTGGAAAGAAAAAGCAAGTTGGGGAAGATGTTTTTTTCACAGAGGCCAACACAAGTAAATCCTCAACTGACAATTCTAGAAGCAGAGGAAGAGGAAATTTCAATCAAAATCAGGCAACACATAGTGTACAAGGTCTTGGTCAAATCCAAAGTAGAGAAAACAATTTTTCAGGCAGGAGCAATTTTCAAAGTAGAGGCAACAATCAAGGCAGAGGCTATTTTCAAGGCAGAGGAAACACTCAAGGTAGAGTGATGTAGGAGCATCGCAAGCAAGTGCAAGCAGAGGATAGTTGGATACGCACCAGCGCACATTTTGAAGATATTTTGAATTTCAAAAGGATGACACATTAATGTAATATTTGGAGAGATGTAAGTTCTCTTAAATGTTTTGGGGATTGTAACACTGATCTTGAGCATTTCTCTCATATGCTGGTTGTAGAAAATTAATGTAATCAATGTAAATTAGTTGTAGAGGTTTTAATTTGATAAGATAACTTAGAGATGTAGGAGGGAAAACTCAAGAAATCTCCCTCGTAGATGTAATGTATCATTATTCTCATTTGTAAGAATAGAGGTTGAATAATAGTAGAGAATAGGAGAACAGAGACTATAGAAGTTGTATAAGCAGATAACTGTTGCTATAAAACCCATGTACAAAAGAACTTGATTTAATCTAAGAATGCTTTGACTCAATTTCATGGTGTTGTTATGAATGTCGTTTGCATATATTGAATGGTATGTTTACAGTTTTCTTATATGCTTTGTTATGCATTTGTTTCAATGCTTTCTGTGTATGATTTCATTTTGAATGTATGATGTCTGTTGAGAGGGAGAGTATCAGTTTCAGTTGTTTCTCTTCCTGAGAATTCCTGCAAAGATTGTAGTGAAGGTCTATAAGGAGTACGTTGACGAGATTCTGAGTTTACCTCAGAAAATCTCAGGAGAGATAGAGTTGTCCTCATACCAACAAAAGTGAAAGTATAGCATAGAGTCGTGCAAGGCGTGCGCAGGTAGGTTGAAGTCTTAGAATTTTTCCAACTAGGTGAGCGGTTGAAGAACTGTTGTCGCAAGGAGTGCACAGAGTTGGAAGATTTCAGGTAATCATAGATTATCGTGAAGGCTGCAAGGAGTGTGTGAAAGAATCCCTTAGAATATTTGAGCTTGCAACAAGATTCAAGATCAGGAAGGATAGAGACTTGGAAAGTTCAAAGGAAGGATGAGGGTCGAAGTCACCTTGCAGAAACCAATCTCAGGAGGAAGGACGCCAAGTTATTTGGCTAGGAATCTTTGGGAACTTGAACAGATGGTTGAGCTTCTTAGAGGGAGAGGCGCAGATGTTTGTGGACCATTGGATCAACGGGGTGGTTAAGACTGAGTGTCTTTCAACACTCGCAAGCTTGGGAGGATTAGCAGTCATTAGATATGGAGGAATGAGAGCCATTGATTGGGCACTCTAAGATATCGAAATTTCGGAAGTCAGAAGTGTGGAGGAAGTTGTTTTCGGGAATCCCCATTATGTGAAATCCCGACGTGATCTGGACCGTCAGATCTTAGGAGGTTCAAGAATGTTTATCTATGGAGAGGAAGTTGCAAGTTTGGACTTCGGGAAAAGGAGAAGAGTTGCATCGCGAACTCCTAAGTCGCGAAATATTGACGCGCTCAAAGGAGATGCCCCAAGATTTGGCTGGAGGTCATATGGTGAAAGAATAAGGGAGGAGCTAAGGACCGTTAGTCTATTTTGGGGTATCAAGAATCGGAGGAGTCGGTGTGACCCACAACAGGAATCATGAAATCGCGAAATGCAAAGTTGTGAAACTTGAAGAGCCATTTGGGCTAAGTCAATGGTCACGCAGAATAGGGGTTCACGCCTAGTGCTTGTCCGCGTGGGCGTAAATTCTAATGAGGACATGTGGTTTTATTTGTATTGAAGGTTCCAATGGGAACTAAAGAGCCATTTTGGCTCAGGGATATGGAAAGATCCAAAGACCAGGAGATCAAGTAGACCCTGCTAAGGTAGGGGTGTTGTGTCAGGTGGTATTAGAGCTAACAAATTTTGTTTTCTGTAAAAGGAAGATAGAGGACAGCTGTGATTTGAATTTTGCATGGAAATATTGAAATAATGTCACCGAGAAGATGTCAAGAAAGGACCTTTCCATATCTAGCCGTGGAAAGGGAAATGAGAGAAATTTGTGCTTGATTGGATGCTATGGAGACAACATAAAGGCGAACACCTGATACTGGAGATATCAGTGAGGACAAAAGAGAAAATGAAGCCGGAGCCAAAGAAGAAGTTGTAGCTGAAGATGCTACAGAGGAACGTCTATTCAAAGTTGTTGCAAGAATAGGGGCCAGAGAAAAAATGAACATCCCGATGTATGAAGGCAACTTAGATGTTGAGGAGATGTTATATTGGTTTAGAGCTCTAGATAACTACTTGATTATGAGGATATCGAAGAAGATAAAGAAAGTAAAACTGCGTTGTCACTAGGCCCTTCGATTATGAGGATATCGAAGAAGATAAGAAAGTAAAGCACGTTGTCACTAGACTGAAAGGGCATGCATCACTGTGGTGGGATGAACTACAGGCTGACAGACGTTGTAAAGGAAAACAAAGAATCAAAAGCTGGGATAGGATGGTAGAAAATATGAAATCAAAGTTTATACCCAGAGATTACCAAATTAATATGTTTCAAAGAATGCATAATTTGAGACAGAAAGGGATGACAGTGAAGGAATACACTGAAGAATTTTATAGACTCACATTAGAGCCGGTCATCACGAGAGTGATGATGAAAAAGTTGCCAGATACGTGAATGGCCTAAGATATGAGATTCAAGATGAGATGAGCATGGTGACAATCAGGAATGTGGAAGATGCTTATCAGATTGCTTCAAAGGCAGTAGTGAAATTGGCCCTAAAGCAAGGTCAAAGGGGAAGAGGTATAAGTCAGAGCAGAGGCAAATAAATTTCCCAGGATAGAGTACAGAAGCCCAAGGATGAAGAAAATAAACCTCATCACCACCCAGAAAGGGGAGGAAGCTCACAAGGAGGACAATATGCCGATAGGAACACTTTTCCTCGAGCCAGAGGAAGAGGAAGAGGCAGAGGAGGTGAAATAAAGTGTTTTGTCTGTGGAAAGATCAGACACAAATCTTTTGAATGTCTCGATAAAAAAAGATATGGAGGAGGTGAAGCTCAGATTTCAGAAGCGCAAAGGTGAAATGTTGAGGCAGAAGATACAGAAGGAGGAAGATCCTTAATGATGAGGAAAATTCTCTTGAAGCCAGAGAAAGAGTTGGAGAATCCAGGCCAAAGGAACATTTTCTTCAGAACTGCTTGCAAGAACAAGGATAGGGCATGCAAGGTAATTGTTGAAAGTGGAAGCACGAATAATCTAGTATCCACAGAAATGGTGGAGAAGATGGAATTGGAAACAGCTGCACATCCAAGCCCATACAAAGTTTCATGGTTACAAAAAGGACATCAGGTAACTGCCACTAAACAATGTTTAGTTGAATTTAAGATAGGGGGATACAGAGATGAGATCTTATGTGATTTTATTCCCATGGATGTCTATCATCTTTTGTTGGGGAGGCCTTGGAAATATGACAGGAATGTTATTCATGATGGAAGAAAGAACACATACACCTTGGAGAAGAATGGTAGGATGCATATGTTGTTGCCAATTGAAGACAAGAAGGTGAAAGAAGAAACAAGTAATATTATACTTCTCATGAGTGGGAAGGAACTTCTAGATGAATTCAAGAAAGATGAAGAAATGCAGTTTGCTATGGTGAGAAAACCTAGAGTCATCTTGACCAGTACCTCAATAGATGATCTACCTGAGGAGATTCAGGAAATGCTAGAGAATTTCGCTGATATAGTGGTGGATGATTTACCTTGTTCGTTGCCACCCATTAGAAGGATAAGCCATCACATTGACCTTATACCAGGAGTGAGTTTACCAAACAAAGCAGTGTACAGATTGACGTCGTAGGAGAATGAAGAAGTTAATAAGCAAGTCCAGGATTTGATGGACAAAGGGTTGATTAGAGAAAGCTTGAGTCCATGCATTGTGCCAACAATGTTAAGTCTCAAGAAGGATCGTGGATGGAGGATATGTATAGAATCGAGGGCTATAAAAAAGTCACCATCAGGTATAGATTTCCTTTAACCAGGATGGATGACTTGATGGATTGCTTGAGTGGAGCAAAGTTTTTTTCAAAAATTGATTTGAAGAGCGGATATCATCAGATTAGAATGAGGGAAGGTTATGAATGGAAGACATCATTCAAGATGAATGAAGGGTTATATGAATGTCTTGTCATGCCATTTGGCTTGACGAATGCACCAAGTACTTTCATGAGATTGATGAACGAAGTCTTGAAAGATTTCATTGGGAAGGTTTTAATTATGTATCTTGACAATATATTGATATTCAGTAAGACTGAGGAAGAAAATTTGAGACATTTAACTCTAGTGATGAGGAGGTTACAACAAAAGAAGTTGTTGATAAATCAGAAGAAGTCATCTTTTATGAAGATGAAACTCATTTATTTGGGGTTCGTGATCTCTTCGAACGAGTTGAAGATGGATCTTGATAAGGTAAAATCAATCAAAGAATGGTCGTCACCAAGGAATATCTTTGAAGTCAGAAGCTTCCATGGATTAGCCAGGTTTTACAGGAAGTTCATCAGAAATTTTAGTGGAATTTGTGTGCCAATGATGGACACAGTCAAGAAAAGACATAAATATTTTCATTGGACAGAGGAAGTGGAGAAAAGATTCAAGTTGTTAACGGAGAAGATAACTGGACAACCATTTCTAGTTCTACCATATTTTAGTAAGGGTATTTCAAGTGAGATGTGATGCAAGTGGATTTGTGATTGGAGCAATCTTAAGTCAAGATAATAGACTAGTTTCATACTTCAGTGAGAAGCTGAATGATGCCAAAATGAATTATTCCACATATGATAAAGAGTTTTATGCAATCATACAATCATTGAATAAATGGAGGCACTACCTGGTTCCGAAAGAGTTCGTTTTGTATAGTGCCAACTAGGCCTTACAGTTTGTAACCAGACAGGAAAAACTGAATGAGAAACATGCAAAATGGATTGAATTTATGCAGAACTTTACTTTTGTTATAAAGCACATTTCTCGAAATGATAACAAGGTTGTTGATGCATTGAGTATGAAATGTTTGATTCTACAGGAGTTTCGTGTGAAAACCTTAGGTTTTGATAGCCTTGAGGACATGTACAGAGATGATTCAGATTTCAAGGATGCTTATGAAGCATGTGAGAATCTTGTTCTTAGAGACTGAAGCCAATGGATTGAATACTTGATCCAGGATGGATTGCTTCAAAGGAAATCAATTGTGTATCCTGAAGAGTTCTATGAGAGAAAACCTTTTGAAGGAAAATCATAGTGGGGGATTGGTCGGACACTTCGGCCATGACAAGACATTTGCGCAACTGAACAGTTTGTATTATTGGCTAGGAATGAGGACATCTATCAAGAAATTTTTCAACAGATGTAGAATTTTCCATCACGCAAAGGGGAAAAGACAGAACATATGATGGTATCAACCATTGCCAGTACCAAAGAGGTCGTGGGATGTGGTAAGCATGTTTTTTGTGTTAGGTCTGCCAAGGACACAAAGAGGTTTTGATTCCATATTCGTGGTAGTCGACAAATTCTCAAAAATGGAACATTTTATTCCATGTCAGAAAACCAATGATGCAACACACATTGCAAACCTGTTTTTCAAATAAGTTGTTTGACTTCATGGTTTACCCAAGAGTATTGTTTCAGAAAGAGACACCAAATGTGTTGGTCATTTTTGGAGGACACTATGGAAAAATATGGGGACAAGTTTATCTTTTATCTCAACATATCACCCTCAGATGGATGGACAGACTGAGGTAGTAAATCGAAGTTTGGTAGACTTATTGAGAATTTTAGTCGCTAAACATCATAGTCAGTGGGATCATATTCTACCATAAGTGAAATTTTCATATAATGACTCACCTAATAGGAGCACAGGACAGAGCCCATTTCAGATAATGTATGGAATGCAACCAAGAGGAGTATCTGAGTTGAGAGACTTAGAGAATAATGAGTTCAGGAGTGATGGAGCAGAAGATTTTGCAGCAGAGATGCAAGAGCTCCACAATAATATTAAAAGTGGTTGCAGAGTTCCAACTAGGAATATAAGCACAGAGCAGATCATCACAGAAGAGAGCTTCAGATCGAAGTGGGAGATCTAGTCTTATCACATATAAGAAAATAAAGGTTCCCAAGGGGAACATATAATAAGTTGAAGATGAAAAAGATAGGGTCCTGTAAGATTTTGAGAAAATTTGAGGCAAATGCTTATGAGATAGAATTGCCAGATGATGTACACATATCACCCATATTCAACATAGTAGATGTGTATCCTTATAGAGAAGATGAAGGAGATGAGAAAGATAATCAATAGGAAGTTCAGTGGGTCAAACAGATGCCTGTAGTTGAAAATCTGTAGATGGAAAAGATCATTGATCAGAGGGTTGGCAAGAAGACCCAGAGAAAGACATATTTTTAATATTTGGTAAAGTGGAAGGGACACCCAATTGAAGATGCTAGTTGGGAAAGTGAGGTAGATATCTAGAAACATGGACAAACGATGTAGGATCTCATGGACAGGAGTCCATGAATTTTTTAGCCAGAGGAGTATGATGCAAGAGCATCGCAAGCAAGTGCAAGCAGAGGATAGTTGGATACGCACCAGCGCACATTTTGAAGATATTTTGAATTTCAAAAGGATGGAAGATTAATATAATATCTGGAGATACATAAGTGCTCTTAAATGTTTTGGGGATTGTAATGTAGATCTTGAGCATTGATCTCATCTGTTGGTTGTAGAAAATTGATGTAATCAATGTAAAGCAGTTGTAGAAATTTTAATTTGATAAGATAGCTTAGAGTTGTAGGAGGGAAAACTCAAGAAATCTCCCTCGTAGACGTAATGTATCATTATTCTCATTTGTAAGAATAGAGGCTGAAGAATAGGAGGACATAAGAGAACATAGACTGTAGAAGTTGTATAAGAAGATAATTGTTTCTATAGAACCCATGTACAGAAGCACTTGAGTTAATATAAGAATGATTTGACTCAATTTCATGGTGTTGTTATGAATATTGTTTTCATCTATTGAATGGTATGTTTACAGTTTTCTTATATGCTCTGTTATGCATTTGTTTCAATGCTTTGTGTGTATGATTTCATGTTCAATGTATGAAGTTTATGAGAGGGAGAGTATGAGTTTTAATTGTTTCTCTTCCTGATAATTACTGCAAAGAGTGCAGTGAAGGT
>SNQJ01S0001136.1:120829-132776 GCA_010110895.2 Picea sitchensis | reverse complement strand
TCCCTAGAAGGCAAACCTCTGTTATGAGGGAAATGTATTGCGGCTATGCATTATGGCGAGTATTGTATTTTGAGAGAGGGGACTGTGAGAGAAAGAAGAGGAAGTTACATTGGGTTTTTCTGTAGTTTGTATCCCTTCATTTGTTGGATAATAATAAAGGAAGGACCTGGCAATTTCTCTGGTGGATGTAGCCCACACTGGGTGAACCACGTAAATTTGTGTCTCTCTTGTATTGTGTATCTTCTATGTTTTGTTTCCGCATTTGATTTATTTTATTGCTCCGTGGTCCTGTTTTTCTAAGAGAGGTTTCCTAACAAGTTCTGGGGATACACACCCAAATCCTCACCATGATTTGTTTAGGGTCGTGAGCATGATCCCTTGGTCACACAGACGAGTGGTTTGAAGGATGCGCCCTTTGTTTGCATTCTATGAGCATGATACCTTCTGAGCTTTTAAATACTTTGAATGAAGTGTGGTAACACTTGCGCTTCTCCTAGAATTTAGAACTTAGAGAGTTATTAACCTCTGCCAAACTTGCATAGTCTCTATGCACCCTCTCACTACCTCTCCTGAGCTCAATAGACCCTTTTTCTAGGAAACCCAAAACAACTATATGTGTAGACATGCATACATGAAACTGTGCCTATGGTCAAGAAAATCATAGTTTATTTCCTTTAATTTTAGCCACTATAGGGGCTCAAGTATTTATGTGTACAAATCATGTTCAAACCATATAGTTCCTTACTTTCTTAAATACACAACCAATCAAAATAAAGAAAAAAAGTCTAATCATCAAACATGCATGCACATCCCTGAAACTTTCACGGAATATTCAACCTTAATTTACATTTATAATTCAATTTCACATGGTATGAGAATACTTATCTATTACAAGTGGAATTCATCTAACTGACTGTGGGTGTTCACCTCTCCACCCAACCGTAGGCTCAGAGGCATTCACTCTTAGCACTTTGGCCACCCCCATGCCAAGCCATGATATCAGTAGGGGAAAATATTGTGATTCCTTAGAGACTCTCTCTCTTTGTCACAGCCTCTACAAGGTTTATTAGATGCTTCCTTGGAATCAAGAACACAGCCCTCATCTCTGAGGATTCCTCCTTTTTGTTCTCTCCTATAACCGAAACAATTTAATCTCTCAGTTATTCTCTGAACTGGAGCTTCTCTCGTGCTCTCCTCTTTCTCTTAGCATATCCCGGTCACACAACCCCTCCCGGTGTGTCTCCTTCTTGTCTCTGTTCGTGTGTATTATTGCACACATTTTTCCTCCCCATGTAGGTTCTAGACATATACTATTCCTTCTGTCAGAAATAAATCCGGCCAGTCTGGGCCTGGAAGAAAAATTCATTATGTGGTACTTTGGGCTGACAATTTTCTGTCTCCTCAACCACACTCTCCATGCTTCCATTCATGGGGGTAGTTTATTGTTTAACCACCAAYCCTTCTTTCATTAACTGWTTTTTCCTTAGGATCAGGATGAGGCTTATTATTTCARCAAAGATAATTTGAGTCATTTTGACATAATGAACCCTCTCTATAGTTTCCTCACTCTTTCCTCTGGTGATATCATGGCAAGTACTTCAAGGCTTCACCCCCACAGTCAGTTATTGAAAATCTAAACAATAATGCATTTACCTTGTTCCCATGTCATAGCATGGTGATCATAATTAATGATTAATTACAATATGGGGGAAACAGGGGTGTTACAATCCCCTCCCCCTTAAAAAGGGACATCGTCCTCGATGTTCTTTCTCAATAACACCTTTCATGCCTTTTTCATTCAGTTGCTTCAGAAATATTGATCCTCTTTCTTGGTTAGGTCCTTTCCAGACTCTTGGTCTTTGTCACCTGCCTTCAATAATCTTGAACAACAAGCATATTAATCACAATTTCACGTGAAAACATTTTATTGTTGTGCAAAATTTAGGAGGAAAATTTTCATAATATAGCACAACACTTGTTTGTGCAGTTCGTACATTTGCATCCACATGGTTGTCTTGTTACCTTGGCTAATTGTTTTTCCTGTACACACCCATTATGTGCATGATCCCAATCGATAGTGTATGAGATTTATCAAAGTCCATTTTTCCTTGCAGTCCTTCACCCTCCAGTCCCTGGCTCAGGCATCCCCTTCTCTGCTATACAGTTTTTCAGGTGATCCATCTTGCATTTCCAAGGATTTCTTGCACAAGAAGAGTTCTAGAGACTTCATCAAGCCTTACAATTGAGGCATCCCTCAGACTTTCTCTGCCAAGGCATCCCTTCAGCCTTTGTTGCCACAACACAACATATTCTAGGATGATCATGGCTCACCATGGGGTTCTCCTGTCTCAACAGTAGCATTTTTCATGCTTTCTAGCTTGATATCCTTCGCCTATCCTTCAAATACAGATATTTTTTGTCTCACCTGTATCACAGGTATAAAGAAATTATGACATATTATCATCAATTTCAAATTCATAATTTTCTTACAAATCTGTAACCCACAGATTTCCAAATTCCACATTTATTTTTAGATCTTTTCCACACAAGAATTAGATTCACAAGTATGGGACTTTCCTCCCCATATCATTTTATCTCAACAAGCAATATGTCTTCCTTATGGGCTTACAACATTGCCATATCCAATACCCTTTTCTTCCTGCAATTCCAACATTCCTCAACCAAACAAATTGTTAGTTTTCCTGCACATTATATTTTCAAAACTATGCATACTAACAGTCCAAATCATTTTCATCTATTCAAGGGTACAAGGAAAAATGATATATCATTATTTACATATGCATCTTTTCAACACACTAAATTTTCCCAATGAAATTTTAATTGTGAAACGACTTTAATCCATGTGCCAATATTCATGGCTACATTCATACCCAATGTTCCCTTACATTGGGTTTAAGTTTGCCACATTTATGGCAAGCACCTTTTCATGGTGTGTTTGAGCTCAACCAAGCTCTTCACCATAGGGTTTAATCATTCTCATTCATTATTGCAGCATGACTGTGCTTCCTGCTACAGGGTGATCACGACCCCAAATCAACACATATGAAACTTACAATTTTTCTCTTGAATTCCCCCAAGCATTCTTCTTTCATTAGTAACCAAGGGGCCAACACTCATGTCCACCCAACTTCTCTTTTCTTTGACACATCTACAACTCAAGTAGAGTATTAAAAGGTTCTCCTTCCTTAATGGGCAATCCATTGTCTGCCCTCTTATGCAAACATGTATTTCCTCAATGCATTCATGTAATGTGGTAACTCTAAGCACCTTTATCCCCAATCTCCCTAGATTGGTCATTGTACCCATGGTACTCCCTACTCACGTATTTTCTTGCAAGGATTATAACTCATCCTTGACCATCATATACTTCCTCTGCTTGAGGTTGTCCATCATTGGCAACCATCTTTCTCAACAACTCCAATTTATTTCTACACATGACATACACCACAAATATATTAGCCATCATGTAGATAAAAATGCTTGTATCATAGCCTTCAAATCAATAAAACATTTTTTAGATATTTCCTAGCATATCTTTATGAACTTCATCAAATTATCCTTAATGTTTCCATGAGTGAAACACAAACAATTCTCAATTGTTTCTATAGTCATACAACCATCATCACTATGATGTCAAAATATTTACTTTTATTAGTAAATCAATCTCTCGTACTAGAGAAATACAATAAACAACAAGGAAGGGGTCAAGGAACTCTTCCCTCATCCAACTCCTTCTACATAGCCCTAGACTTTCAGTCCAACAGAGTTATTTTCCAAGGCCTCACTGCCTTTACTTATCATGGTTCAACCAAGCCTATTCATTTAAACATACTCACTAGTTTATTTTCCTTTTACCAATTGCACTTGTTTTCACAACTGCTATTTTAAGGAATACAACTTTGTTAAGCAATTTAGAGTTTTTAAGATGAGAAAAGTATTCTACCTTTTCCTTTTCTTTGCTTCCGCAATTTACTTATTATTGTGATCTCCATGCTCTTTTCCTTGAGAAGTCTTAGTTAGGTTCACCTCAACCTTATTGGTAAATCAACATGCTACAACAACAAACCTTTTGTTCACAATGAATCACGAACCTGTTCATTCTTCACATTACCATTCAGTTATCAGAATGGTTAACATTCATTTTTTAGTCTTCCACTCATACATTTTGTTTTAGAATGTAATCCAAGATTCTTATATATATACATATGCTTGCATCCCACTGCTCAATTCTCAACAGTCATTAAGGTGGTGACTTTGTTCACTTGACAGAGTCTTCACATAGTTCCTCCTCAAGGAACTCGTTCAGCATGCAACTTCCTTATTGCATATCCTTCACTATCTGTGATGGCCTCAACCTTGAGTTAGCTTCAGTTGTTTACCAAATATTTCCATAAGGAATATAAACATGCATCTTTGTTATGCATCCAAATTATTTATCCACGCATATTCTTTGTTTTTTTAATTTACATCCATGATGTACTTAACCACATGAATAATCATAAGCCTATGTGTAGCTACCATATGTATATTTCACAACTCACATACATCGTTACTTTAAAATCATTCAACTCATGATTGTTCACAGTCATTCTCATGCGATCATCAAAGGCATAATCTTTTTTCCTCTTATCATGACAACATAACATCCTTGCTCATTTAATATTTCATCTTTTTATACTGGCCTTTCCTGAGGGAATGGAGCACATTCCCCTTAAGATATCATTCAAAACAAAACTTCCATGACTCTTCAGAATAGAGTCAGCCATGCATCCATGGTATTCATTCAATCTGGGAAAGTGAAATTATTTCCTTACATTTCTCTCATACATCATGCATGTGCTTCATTTGCACGTTTAACATCATTCATCCATATTTATTCAGTGTTAATATCGGTCCTTATATCAAGCAACCTTATGAAGCATTAAATCCATGCACTTAGGCATAAATAAAAACAACTAAACATTCATCATGCAAGCTCACTTCTTGCACCTTTTCTATGTCACTCATACACATGGACATATCAGACTTCCAGATCCTCCTCCCAAGGATCCTACTGCCATTATTATGACAAGTCTCATAGATATACTCAACAATGAGTTGCTCTCTCTGTTGAGAGATTGCAGTCATTCACATGATATCCACATGGCAAGTTTAACAGACATAATCATAACTATGTCCCCCTTTCAATATGACAACAACCAGTAAGAAGGCATTTTTTCCTCAACTAGTATAAATTTTTTCAACAATCTAGAAATACCATATGGGAAATTCCAACAATGCCCAAGGCAACAAGATAGCTTATCAATCTTCGTTTTCATGCCTCAAACCATTTTTTTGGTTAAAAAACGGTTTTATCAAGGGAATCCTTTTCTAGATTCCCTCTCACTACTACTTGAGTATACCAAGCCTTGCCTTATATGGATATCATCCACCTCTAGATGTCAACTTGACCCATTGGTCCTTTGAAAGTGTACCAACACTTCCTTTACCACATTCAGGATCAACATTTCATTTACCATTCTACCTTATCCTCATAAGGCAATATGTACTCAACATCATAAAACTTTTATTTATGCTACCATAGTTAGATCGTCACTAACCATATGATCTATGAGATTACTATATTTTACATTCAATGGCAGACTATAATAAGTATATATGCATTTCATATGCATTATCTATCCTTATGATATGCATTTCGTATGCATTCTCTATCCTTATGATATGCATTTCAACATATCTTCGTGCACCAAGCATTATACCCATGTCTGCAGTGTAGACGGGTTCCACTTACTTACCTCTTGCATTCTCATGCTTAGACCTACCCTTAGATAATATTGATTTACACTGCTTTATCACAACCATGAGCCTTTGAATTTTCTCATGTCATTCCACTCCTTCCATGACTTCTTTTATTTTACAAGGGGGGATTTACCCCAGTAGGAATTTATTTTCAGTTATGACATGTCAAGTAGGATGATCTCACCTACTTCCATAATGTCT
Organism: Picea sitchensis; assembly: GCA_010110895.2. NCBI lineage: Eukaryota > Viridiplantae > Streptophyta > Pinopsida > Pinales > Pinaceae > Picea > Picea sitchensis. The sequence goes on along the minus strand of SNQJ01S0001136.1, from coordinate 126,752 downwards.
CTAGGCACGAAGGATTGTACTCCCATTTCCAAATCCTCTATTTAATCAACACTTTTAATTATTGAAGGCTTCATTAATCCCACTTTTAGGTAACTCCTGCCACCTATTTAGTCTATCTTCTTTTTGGACTCAAATACTCCTTAAAACAAGTTTATGCCATTTGCATCCAAGTTTTATTATTAATTCCCCTCGACAAAATCCCACTTTTATAGGACTGGCTATCATTTCTCCAAAGGAATGATAGGCTTCTTCTGCCAAATTCTAGCATGATTCAATCTCGTTGGGTAAAATCCCAACTAAATTTTAATGTGCATCCTTCTCCTCAAGGAACTTGTACGAATAATTTATGTATGATAGTAATACTCTCATCAGGCTCATCTTAGTCTTAGTAAACTAGTCTCATTACTATTCCCCAACCCATCTAGGCCTTTGTTTGAATCATGTTCTGCTAGGTAGGGCAGGGCAGGGTGCCCTCTCCCTTAAATGTTTTTAAGAAATAAAATAATCACTTGACTCTTTCGTGAGACCAAGAAGAACAAGTGTTGTTTCCTGCTCTAATACCACTTTGTAACACACCCAACCACTTAAGTACCTTTTTAATGGATGGGGAATCAAAATTTCTCTTTCCTCCATCATCTTGAATCCTCTTCCCAAGATCTTTATCACCTTCTTCTCGTCAAGAGAGCTTTCCAACGACTATTACCATGCTCAAATCAGAGCTATGGATTGGAATTTATGCCCATCCAAAGCTCTTCAGGAATCATTGGTCAAAGGCCACGTGGCACCCACATGGGATCACATCATTCATACCATTCTACATGGCATGCATTAGACCATGGTTTTCATCCCTTAGAAATGACACGACCATTGTATGGTTATAAAGGGATTCCCCACGCCCGCTGATCACCGGGCCTTAGGCATGGTCCTTCTATCCATGTATGAAACAGTCGAGGAGTTTGAGAGTTTTGGAATCTCGATGTAGCTCGACCTTTGTCCCTTTTAGAGCATACGTTCTAACATCCTAAACCTCTTGAAGTTCCAATTCTGAACTCAGAATGTATACATAACTTCAACTTCAACCCTTTTGGGCATAACTTTCTAACATAATAAACCTGAAGTTCCGAACTCCTGAACTGTCGGGGTCCCAATAGCCATTAGTTCAACTGTCGGGGTCCCAATAGCCATTAGTTCAAACAACTGTGCATTAGGGGGTGACATGCGACCAAGGACAAATATGACACGTGGCCCTATAAATGGGTGACACGTGTCATGTTCCAATTGGAATATAAGGCTTGTAAAAATCATAAATAAAGGTGACACGTGGTATGCTAAACATGGGTCCATGTCACCCTAGGTGATGTCAGCGTGCCAAGTCACTCCGGATGGACAGCCTCTGGATCCTCTAATATCAACTATTTGTGAAATCACCCGGAGCCCTGAAGTCTGAAATACTGCTAGCCACCTCCCACTAATTTTATCCCACGGTCAAAACATTTCCACGTAGATCCCCAGATATACGGCCTTCGTTGCTTCACGACTTCAGAGTTCGGGGGATTTGGCTGTGTAATCTCCTCTTTACTCCCAAAGTGGTCAGCGTAAGGATAACCACAACCTATATCCAATGGTCAGGAGGTATCTTGACGTGTCCTTGGATTGACGGTTCGTGTTACTTCGCGACTTCGGTGTTCGGGGTTATACCCATTTGACACTCCCTTTCTCCTGGAGTGGTCAATATTTGACTGACTGTGACTTAGATCCAATGGCTAGGAAAGGTCCCGATGAATCCTTACATCTACGGCTCTCGTCACTTCGTAAGTTTGACGTTCGGGGGTTCTACCCGCTTAACACTCCTTTTCTCCCGGAGTAAGACTTCGTCGAAGTGCTATACACAAATACTTCCATTGGTTGATCGGACAGTTGGGAGGGGTTCCCAATGGACTCCCCAGATCCATGGCTCACATTAATTCACAACTCTAGCATTCTATGGTTTTGGTGTTATGAAAACCATTTTCTTCCGAAGTGGTCAGCATCGGACTGACCACGACATAGATCCAATGGTCAGGGAAGATATCGAGTATCCTTGGATCTACGGATCACGTTACTTTGTGACCAGTAAGTGGGTCAGGGTTAAATCAGTGAGACAGATCCCACATTCATGGTTAAGAGACCACCATATGTCGGTCAACCTCACGAGTAACCAAACCAGCCGGTTACCTTTGGTTGATTTCGGAGGTTGTAAATTCATAGCATATCGGAGCTCCGAACTCCCAGAGTTCCAAAGCCAAAAGGATTATCTCTCGTTGGGCATAGCATTGGGTTCCATGGTCCTGGTTGTTGACGCTTAAAATTGCAATGATGAATACTTCTCACAAATGATTTCCAAGCTCTATTATTTATTTATAATAATAATAATAAACTAGTAGTTGGGACCCCCTTGTAGACTAGTGGCGCTATGATGGATATGTTGCACTTATATATTTGTTTGCTATTATGATGATGCCAACATAGTATTCTATAGTTTGATGATCACTCACAAATTATGGTTGTCCTATGGATTAAAATATTATTATAGGTTTTTTTTTACATTGCATTAAACATGGACTGATTATTTTACATATGATTTTATACAAAGGGATGGTATGGAAGCTCTTTTAAACAAAAACAATACACAAACTCAAATGTTATGTATTATTGCGACAATAAGGGTTTTTAAACCCTTGCTGCTAGAATTATGTGCTTTGTTAAAAGATATATGTGGAAGCACATGGGTAATATTATGGCACATTGTTATTGTTAAAAGATTTTGACATTACTTGGGTGGCACACTATGCAATGGGATATAGAAATGGGAGATATGGTTGATTTAATGGTTAATGTTATGGTGAGTTTGTTAGCTTGTATGTTGAATTGAATGAGGCTGGTGAAAGAAGCGGCGTGCATTTACTGCACGTCACTCAAACAACCCTCGAGCCTGTCACCCTAGCCATACTTTCATTTGGTTTGTTTGGCTCCAGTGTTTGTTGATGCTCCGCAATTTTTGGTTGTGAAGGAGGATACAGTCTAACTCTCTCCCTCGAGCAACATTTTCTAGGTATGGTTCCTTATTTTCCATCCATAATGGTTCCCTTGCGTTATAAATCGATTTTTGGCTCATAATTGCTTGAGGTCTGTGGTTTTCTTAAGTTTTTGGACTATGTATCAATAATGTGTCCATGGGTTATTCTTGTGAAAATTCTAGACAGTTGGCATTTAAAAAAAAAAAAAATGGTTATTCCTTGTTGTGTGTAGTCTGCGTAGGGGTTTCTTGGTTAAAGCAGAGAAAGGCATGTTCAATTAGTTTGGGGTTTTTTTGGGTTGGTTCTCTCTAGAACTTATGATTATATTTTAGCAAGATCTAAGCTTTGCACATGGGTTTTACAACCAGTATTGGTGTTAAGTGTTTCCACTCCTTTTCATCTATGTGGGTGATATGTTTCGGTTCTCCATGTTGCAATGTGAACTGTTAAGAGTTGGAGTGTTTTTTGTTATGTCTTGGTCGAGCCTTGAGCTGTTATGTATCATGGAATTCCCTCATTCTTGTTGGGAAGCATTGCACAGTCGGGTTTAGTATCACCCGGATATTTAATGGAATATTTATATGTGCTTTGGTTGGCCACAGGTTGTTCTTGGGCATTCTCTTTACAGTGCTTTTAATAGTTTGTTCCTCTTGTTCTCTGTTGAGGGTGGTTGAATGTCATTTGATAACCCTCACTGTTAATAATATTGTTAAAGTTTATGTGTCTGTGGTGAATTTGAAAAGGGCACGAGTTGTCTGTGTCTTTGAGGACTTATCCCTTGATTGAGCCATATGTTATTAATCTCTGTGTGTTGTGTTTAAACCCTAATAATGATCTTGGTATCGTTACAAATCCAGTCGAAGGTAAAAAGAATTGTGTGTTTTCTTGGTCGATTGGGCACGATTTGGCTATGTCTCTCGTTGGGAAATTTTTAAAATAAGTTTGTTCATCTTAAATTTACGAGAATCTTAGGCTCAGAGTTGCATGTTATTGGTTGAATTCTATTTCGAAACAATACTTATGTTGATTGTATTGGATGAACACCTGTGTGTGATTCAATTGGGGCCTGATTATGAGTTTTAATGCCCAATTGATTATGTCGAACAATTTTTGGAAAATAGACAGATGGTGGTTAATATTGGGGTCAACAAGAAATATGTAAAAGAAGTGACAGTTTAAATGGTTTTGGTTTTAAAAGTGAATGCTTATTGGATTATGGGGTTGGAACATAATTATGGTTGATTGTTTGATTTGATTTATTTTTATGAACAATATCCATATTTTATTCCCTCTCATGCTACCACTTTTCACTCATTATACCCCCCTCATAATCCCATTATCATTTTTGGCAGCCCTGTTCTATAAAATAAATTAAAAAAATCTATATAACAATGACAAAGGATATGGCACAATAATGGTTGGTAACTTATATTTTTGGTATTTGGTTGCACTATTAAATTATTTTATTTATTGTTGATCAGTACTTGTGTATTTGTCCCCTCTTATTATATCACTTTTTCAATCATTACACTCCCTCCAGATGTCCCATGAACCATATCCACCCCCTTCTCACTTGGAAATTATTAAATAATTTATTATGGATTGATTTGCATGGGTCTCATGTCAATTTCTGAGCCAAACTTTGTTTCATGCAAGAAGAATGTCATGTATGTTCTATTAAGGGCTATTTACTAATGAATTGTTGCATATAGGATGAGTTTCTTCAGTAGGGGAAAACATGGAAGAAATAATAGAGGAAGAGGTAACTGAAACAGAGGGCCTAGAAGGCCTAGATTCTCTATTCATTTTGATGTTGACCCCCATGAGTTGAACCAATTGTTTCAAGTTGGGTTCTTCAACTAGATCAGGAAAGGAATAGTACGACCTTGACTAGAGATACCTCCCTTCCATCCTCAAAACATCCCTGGTATTCATGTGCCTCCTCATGTGTCCTTGCAACCAGAAGTCCTTGCAAATGATGGATGGCAAGAGATTGTAAATCCTACAGTCTCTCACCATCGTGGCTAGCCCAATTTGCCATTGCCTCCTCCCCCACTTGTAAATCCTAATGTTCAAATTGTCCCTGTGCATTCACCTGTTCAATCCTCTCATGCTAGTAAAAGGATAAAAACCGATGTCCCCCATGTGCAAGATCAAGGAAACGTTGTTGCCTCCGCTTCCTCTCCTTCAAATGACTCTTCAAAATTAGTGTCCTCCCATATGCATTTGAAGGATAATTTTTCCCATGTTATTAGTGAGATACAACCTGAAGGTTTGAATCAACCAAAGGCTACTTCCGAGAAGTCAAAAGGGGACAATAGTGATAAAAGAAGGATTTCCTCTCAGAGTGGCAAGTATGGGTTTTAATTTATGTGTTTTTATGATTGACTTGTTGAAGACAGTGGGCTGCAGATATTTTTGGTCAGCAAGCTATTTTTTGGATATTGTGGATTATGTGGATATTTACATATTTTTTGGATATGATATGAATTATTTCTGATATTTAAATATGAAAAATTTGAAGGTATTTAAGGGAGTTACAAGGCAGCATGTGTTTAAATGATACCCAATTGTGTTTTATTTTTTAAAAGAATAAAAGAAGGGAGTCACAAAGGGTCCCACCTACTTATTTATTATTAAATAAAGACCCTTAACTATTATTATTATTATTATTTCTCCTAAACTAAAATTAGTTAAGTTTAACTAACTTAAATAAAGAAAGTAGTTGAACTACTGCAACTTATTTGGAATTCATAAAAGCCAAATGAGAAGAAAGAACAAAAGGAGAATAGAAGGAGAAAGCAAGACTAAGGTTTTCTCTTTTGTTTTCATGAGATAGTTCAATTTTCATTCGTTCTTGAGTTATT
>SNQJ01S0001136.1:71361-97868 GCA_010110895.2 Picea sitchensis | reverse complement strand
TCCTATATATACCAAGGAGACATTTTCATTTTGAATCATCTTGTACTTGAACATTTAAGTGGGGTAAAAGGAGGTTGCCCCCTCGAAGAGGTTTATTATCTAAAATTATCTCTTTTTCAAGGCGTTGAGTACTTTTTTTGAGGTTTTTCTATGCTATATTGGTGTTTGGTTCTTAGCAGATCAAGTTGTGAAAAGGTCTTCAACCCTTCAAGGTTAATTTAAATCCTTGGATACAGATTTGACTGTCAGTAGTTTTGGGTCTTGGTGATTATACAATCATCAAACTTCTACCTTTTTCTCACTAAGAAATTTATTTTACTTGTTAGTTTTGAAAGTTTGTTTCATTAACTTGGAGACATTTAGTGCATCAAGCCCTATCATTTCAGTTTTCCTTTTGGCAATTGTTGATCCATTAAGTTAATTCTGAATCTTTGAGGGTCTGTTGCAGCATCAATTGATCACATATCTGTTGATTTTAAATTATTTTTAAGAGTGATTTCTTTGTTTCTTGAATAAGTGTGAAAATCCATTTTTTTGTTTGTTTCCGTCGAGCTTGTGAATGTGTCTTTGTTTGAATTTTATTTTTTCTTCATGTTCATTTCTATATCTACTTTGAACTCTTTCTTTTCATTTGAAAGTAAAGAAGCATTAAGAAGGCGCATTTAATTGTATTGCATATTAGGTCAAACACATAGAAATTGATTGCATTCTAGTGTGTAGGGTGAAATGTTTTCAGCTTGCATTGTAAATCAAATTAAATTGCATTCAAAGAGTAATTTTTGTTTCTTGATTTCAAAGTTGTAAGTGTTTCTTTGCTTGAAACCTCTTGCTCCTTTCTATACATAGCCTTCATTGAAAGTTACAGATTACATTGCATTTATATTTTATTTTGACGTCTTTTTGGAGTCAAGTGTCACACATCATAGTCAAGTTGCATCTGCAATCCATTTTGAGTAATGGACTAAAAGGAGCAAGTAAATAATCTAAAATCAACTAGACCTTTTCTTTATTATAAAACGATCACAAGTCTAGGATTTTAGGGCCTTGGTTGTAGGGAGGAGAGAAAATTATCCAAGGCCACTTATATGAGATTAAAATACTAGTGAGTGTTGAAATCCAAGTAGTAACAACTGGCATTTATTGGGAGAGATCCTCTTACATGGGAGTTAAGCACGACGTCAAGCGAAGTGACGATTTAATATCTTCCCTCTTTCGTTTTCATAGTGGGACTACAACAAGTTTTGGAGATTTAAAGAGTGGCAGGTCCCAGGGGTGACACCACTTCTTCTTAGTATTTGGGTCGTGGATTTGTGTCCACCATTCCCAATTCCATTTTCTTAGTCTTGATTGTCGACTCATTACCCGCCCGACCGTCCATTGTGAAATTGGTAAACAGAGTTTATTTTCTTAGGATTCTACAAGGGGGGTTCCTTCTTCAAAAGGTTCCTTGTGGTACTTGAGGAAGACATATTATCACACTTTCAGTACCTCTAGAGGGTGGCCTAGGGAAGCGAGGGTTACTTGCACCAGGAAAGGATGTAAGTGGAGGTCAAGGTAACTATTTCTCATATCTTTGTTGATGACTTCATCTACCGTCACTGGAAGATCCCTACTTCCTTTGTTTTCTTTCTCTTATCTTTTAGGGACTTTGGTAGTGTGTTCTCTTTGATTTAGAAAACCTTAGGTTAATTTGGTGTTCATGGCATCGGTTTTGGAGTCTACCAACCAAGGGGCCCCTTTTCCCGAGGAACCTTTTGTTTTTCCTTCTTTTGGAAACATTAGTCCTCCTTATATTACTACTTTGAGTCTACCCAGATTCACTATTGGATTATCGGTATGGTTATTTTCCACTTCGGTGATCCCAAATGTGCTTGGTGCTTCAAATTCAAGACCTTCATCTCAAGAATGACAACCTCATGTTGGCCCTTCACCTTCTTCACATGTCAAGTCTTCTTCCCTTTCTTCTTATTCTCCTAGTGAAAGCTATGAAGCTAGTAACCGGGTGGATAAGAAGAAGAAAAGGAAGATTAAGAAGAAGAAAAATAAGCAAAGGGACAAACATACAACCACTGCAGGACATGTTGGAAGCAATCAACCAATTATTTTCAATCAGTTTGGGAGTGTTGATGATGGCGACAAGCCTACAAATACAACTCGAAAGCCCAAATACCCTTGCAGGATTTGTAAGGGAGACCATCTTCTTAGATATTTCCTTGTTTTATCCAAGGTCTTAGAAACATGGTCCATGGATTCACATCAACTAGTGTCGTCAGCCGCCAACTATCATGCTGGTGAAAACCCATCAACTAGTAGTGATAGTAAGGTTGGAAGTAAGAAAGGTAGAGTAAAGTTTCCTTGTAGGTTATGTGAAGGAAGTCATCAAACTTACCTTTTCCCCTGTATGAATGAGGCTTTACATGTTTTAGAAGAGATTTTTGTTTCCCAACAACAAATTCCAACTGGTAACCGTAAGCTTTATATCGACCAACCATTGGTTGATCAAGTGGTCGATCTGGTTCCATCGTCGATAAATCCTACTCTTCCCTTGGAGAGTGAAATTCAAGTGGTCGACCTGATTCCACCATCAATTGATCATGCTCTTCCCTTAAAAAGTGAAATTCAAGTGGTTGATTTGATTGCATCATCAATTGATCCCACTCTATCGTCTAAGAGTTAAGTCGATACTACTCAAGTTCTTCTTGTCACTACAGATGACTCTGGACAAGGGGGCATTTCACCACCCCCTCCAAGTATCGAGGTCATTTCCTTTGATTGGAATGGACTAACGAAACCTCTCCTTCCTTCCTACTTTCCTTTCCAAATTATTGCAAATTTTTTTAATATAAATATATGTCACCCTATTATAGGAGAATGCGGTTCTATTAGCCTTTTAGCATCAAATGCTTGGGAATCTCTAGGTTCCTCTCAACTTGTGCCTAATTCTCAAAATATGTTGGATTTTAACAGAAGATCCAATGAGCCTTTGGGGATCCTTCCTTAGTTACCTATCACCTTAGGAGGGAAAAATGTTTGTATTGACATGATGGTAGTCCAAATCCCCTTGGATTTTAATTTTCTCCTCAAGAGGAACTATGTTTATGCTATGAAAGTTGTTTTGTCCACACTCTTTTGAGTGATGTATTTCCCTTATAATGGAAACATTGTGACCATTGAAAAAAATTGATTCGTTGGCCATCATATGATCGCCAACCATTTGACTTCCCTGAACATTCCTTTTATGCAAGTGGTATCCCACCGCCATAGGTGAATTATGTGGAAACATGTCCCATGCTTTCAACTAAAGATGAGAAGGAGATTCTCATTGTATGCTCATATTCTTCAAATTTAAAATCGACAGTTGACATGGTAACTCCCTCGTTAGGGACCTTGGAGTCTGTTCTTCTCCTTGTTGATCCAAGTAAGTCCCTTACCATGCATTCCTTCTAGAGTATTTCTCTGTTGTTTGATGAAGACCTCTTGGTATCCACGGTAGAAAACCATGAGCATAGTTTATTTTTTGGTTTCAATCTCATTAAAAAATGAAACCAGCCATGAGCATAGTTTTTTTTTTGGTTTCAAGCTTGTTAAAAGATGAAACTAGCAATGAGCATAGTTTATTTTCTTGTTTCAAGCTCGTTAAAAAATGAAATCAAATATGAGCATGGTTCCCATTTATGTGTCAAGGTCGTTAAAAAATGAAAAAGGTACCCACAAGCATAGTTTGTCTTTGTTTAAAGAATGTGTAAAAATGAGACCTACCCCGAGCACATTTTTTTCTTTTTTTCAAGCTTGTGTAAAAATGAAACCAATTGCAAGCATAGTTCTCGTTTTTGTGTCAATATCATTAGAAAAATGAAACAGATGTCTTGGGATCAAACCCACATGCCATGAACATGGTTCATTGTCTATGTCAAGCTCATTAAAAAATGAAATCGATTCCCTTATAGTTGAGTCGAGTCTTTTTTCTATATCTCATAAACGTTTAGTTGAGTCTTTCACTAGATCTTGTAAATGTTGAGTCGAGTCTTTCACTAGATCTCGTAATTGAACCTTCATTTCATCTTCATGTGTCAGTTGACCCTCTTTCTCCCTCTCTCTCTGGTGAAAGTTTACCTATTAGTAACCATGAGTTTATTTGGGTATGAAAATTGAGAAGAGCAGGCAGACGAAATGAAGCATGGGGGGCATGTCTCCAGCCTCTGGACATCATGTTGGAGTTAAGCCGCTAGATTATAAAGTTGGGGGAAATATACCAACCACCCATGGGTATCGCCTAAAACCTTTGGAAATTACATTGGAAAGTAACAAGAACATTTTTTCCCTGTTTCAGGCTTGTGTAAAAATGAACTACCCTGAGCATAGTTCATTTGCTAGTTTCAAGCTCGTGAAAATATGAAATCTACCACGAGCTTAGCCTTTGTTCTTTCCCGTGCTTGTAAATAAATGAGAATAGGTTACCGAGATTAGTATTTATTCTTTCTCGTGCTCGTAAATACATGAGAATATCTTACCAAGTATACTTTTATCACTTTTTTGGAATCGTAAAATCTTTATGAAAAAGGAGCTCTTTAGAGTCTCCTTTAAGCTCTTTTTAGAATCTCTAAATATGAAAAGATTTTCGAGTGAACTTGTTTCCTTTCACACTCATTAAAAGGTTTCAAAGGGCATCTTTCGAGTGGTAGTTCACCCCTTTTTCAACCTTGTAATACTAATTACAAAAAAGGAATACTATAGTCAACCTTGACTAGAAGAGTTCTCCCTTGTATTGTTTTTCCTTTTTTGGGCTGGGGAGACTAAATTTATGAAAAATTCAACTTTTGGAGTTTCCTTTAAGTTCTTTTCAACCTCCCTAAACGTGAAAAACCATCGATTTTACCTTCTCTGGACTTGTAAAATTACTCATTGAAGGATCCATCTGGGACCAAATCCTTACTTCTTCTGTTTTGTTAAACATGTGAAGAGGAACTTACCGAAGGTGAGTTGTACCGAGCATTTGTTATTGTCCTCGAGCTCATTAAAAACCAAAGAGGTACTCATATATCTGGATGGGGTAAAAAAAGGGAAGCGGGTCAAGATTTTGAAAAATTACGAAAATTGTTCTTAGTCACCCTTGAACATGGAACCTAAATGCATCTTGCTTACAATTGGATAATCTGCTTGTCTCTCACTCATTTTAATTCCATGTGTCGTCATACTCTTTTGACTTGTTCAAATAGAACCTTTGGTTTTCATCACACTCTACACATTGTCATACTCTTTCGACTCCTTTGAAGAGAACCTTTGGTTGTCGTCACACTATAGTGATCCTCACATTATGTTTGGATCCTTGCCTCATTGAGTCAGTGCTTCCAAGTCACTTGTCATGTTGCACAATGTTCAAGGGAAGTGTCATCCTTACAACCTTTGTAGTATTATGCATTTTTATTCCCATGTCAGTCAGTCCTCATTTGATCTATCATCTCAAATCACTATCCTAATCAATTTCATGTCATTGATGGGGGATACATCATGGCCCTCCTTCAATGATTTTGTTCTTGTCAACGTCAACAAATTATCCAGGAATTAGACTTAGAAATCAGTTGGTACCTTGGAACCTTCATGCCTCAATGGAAGGTTTCCTTGCTTTCGATAGTGGGTTTACATCATTGGCCCATGATCAGAAGATTCCTCTGAATGTTCAACTTCAGCTCATTGATTCACATTCGTTGGATTGTACTAAGGTACCTTGGGAGTCATTGACATCATTGGTGATTTCCCTCGCACTTGTTAATTGTATACATTAATGGTTGGTAATTAAGTGGTTTCTACCATGTTTGACATTAGCACATGTATTCACATGGTTAGAATTGTATTAGTTCAAGATCGAGATGGAGACCCTAGGAACCTTTTTGGCACCTGCCAGTGTTATGTTCCTAACTCAGGTTTTGATGGAGAATAATCTTATTGATGTACACTATCACATAGATCAAATTTGTATTGGTTTGTGTCTATGTTGTTGTCATATCATAGATCCATTGTGTACTTTTTCATGGCTACGGCCTGATTCAATAATGGAGGTATGGATCCAAATTGTATCTTCGGTGGCCATATCCTTAGTCTGTACTTTCATGGATCCACAATGTATTTGTTGGCGTCCATGATTTGAGTTAGTTTACTCTGAGCATAGGTATGCCTGCCTTGGGGATGATACATATATATTGATATTGTTTGATGTTTATTTATAGCTTCTACCAGGCTCTCCTATTATAGCACCCCTTGGCGCACATCTTTTGTAAAATGTTCCGGCCATCAATTTCTCTTATGACCTCACACTTTAGGGGGCATCTGTTACACAACAAATTCCCACAATACCAAATGTGGATTTGTCACACTTTATTTAGGGAGTTCTTGTCATAATCCATAGATATGTTAGGAGAGAAATCTATCATATGAAGGTCAAAATACTATGTGCACATGAATTATTCATTATTATTCATAAAAAGGAAATTATTTTAGTGTGAGAATCCACCTCACATTTAGTTTCCTAATCTCAAGGAGAAGTTGAGAATATCATAGATGGTTGATATATTTTCTCAAACCAAAATCCTAATTTAATGGATCTTGAGAGATATTTCCTCCTTAAAATCCTTGAGAGATATTTTCTCCCTAAAATCCTTGAGAGATATTTTCTCCCTAAAAATCTTGGAGATCCTAATTTTTTGGATCTAGCAAGTGATTTCCTCYAGGGTGGTTAAGCCTCCAAATCCTATATAATGAAGGAATTACAAGGAGAGCGRGAGAAAGGAATCCATAAGGGCATCATCATTCTAATATTAGGATATTCAAGAGTGGGGATGGAAAGGAGAAGTGTGGAGGAAGGATTGCAACACATCACGATTGTAAGTTCAATTGTTTCTCATATTAATAAACTTAGCCTATTTCCCTATTTTCGTCTCTTTTCAAGTTTATGTATGAATGATTGTGGCCTAGTTATGATATATTTTATCTAACTTGTTACAAGTAGTAGTAGAAGAGGGTAGTTCTATTTCTTTGCAGGTAGACTAAGTTTGGGGATGAATTGGATACAACACTAGAACGATAAAGAGCATTGAGGACAACTGACACAAAAAGGTGTCTCTCTCTCTTCCTCTTCCTCTCTTATTTCATGCATAAATAGATGGAAATTGGGAATATTAGTGCCCATTTGTTCTAGTTGTATTAGTTGAAGAAAACCCAACTAAGGGGAGCTCAACCTATCCATAGGGTGATATTTCTCACAATATATACCCGAATAAACTCCTCAAGGAGCTTCTCTACTCTTGACTCTGATCCTTGAAGGGCCATCTGTGTGCTCTTCAAGAATCCATATGTGCATACCAACTCATGAGTAATTCTATCCACCTCATTCTCTTTCTCCTTCAACGCCACATGGTACATATCACCAATCACCATAAGGTAATCTCTATCCATAAGGAGATGCTGGTAGTTGGACTTCATCATCGTCACTCCCTCTCCGAGTGTCTGAAATTCCATAATGAAAAACTCTCCTTCCAAACTATCCTGTGCCAATGTAGCTTTCCAACAATACTCAGTCACCAATGCATGTGTATCATCTAGGTGTCTTGTTAAAAAATGAAACCAACTATGAGCACGGTTCCTATTTCTGTGTCAAGCTCGTTAAAAAATGAAACAAGTACCCACAAGCATAGTTTTTCTCTGTTTCAAGCTTGTGTAAAAATGAAACCTACCCCGAGCAGATTTTTTCTTTGTTTCAAGCTTGTGTAAAAATGAAACCAATTGCGAGGATAGTTCTCTTTTCCGTGTCAATCTCGTTAGAAAAATGAAATAGATTTCCTCAGATCGAACCTAGATTCCATGAGCATAGTTCATTGTATATGTCAAGATCGTTAAAAAATGAAATCGATTCCCTTCTATTTGAGTCGAGTCTTTTTGCTAGATCTCATAAACGTTTAGTTGAGTCTTTCACTAGATCTTGTAAATGTTGAGTCGAGTCTTTCACTAGATCTTGTAATTGAACCTTCATTTCATCTTCATGTGTCATTTGACCCTCTTTCTCCTTCTCTCTCTAGTGAAAATTTACCTATTAGTAACCATGAGTCTATTTGGGTATGAAAATTGAGAAGAGTAGGCAAACGAAATGAAGCCTGTGGCGCATGTCTCCAGCCTCTAGACATCATGTTGGAGTTAAGATGCTAGCTTTTCAAGTTGGGGGGGAAATACCAACCACCCATGGGTATCGCCTGGAACCTTTGGAAATTACGTTGGAAAGTACCAATCACATTTTTTCCTTGTTTCAAGCTTGTGTAAAAATGAACTACCATGATCATAGTTTATTTGCTAGTTTCAAGCTCGCGAAAAAATGAAATCTACCATGAGCTTAGCCTTTGTTATTTATTTTTCTCGTAAATACATGAGAATAGGTTACCGATATCAGTCTTTATTCTTTCTCATGCTCGTAAATACATGAGAATAGGTTACCAAGTATACTTTAATCACTTTTTCGGATTCATAAAATCTATATGAAAAAGGAACTCTTTGGAGTCTCCTTTAAGCTCTTTTTAGACTCTCTAAATATGAAAAGATTTCCGAGTGAACTTGTTTCCTTTCACACTCGTTAAAAGGTTTCAAAGGGCGTCTTTCGAGTGGTAGTTTACCCCTTTTTCATCCTCATAAGACTAATTACAAAAAATGAATACTCTAGTCAACCTTGGCTAGAAGAGTTATGCCTTGTATTGTTTTTACTTTTTCGAGCTGGGGAGACTAAATTTACGAAAAAGTCAACTTTTGTAGTTTCCTTCAAGTTCTTTTCAAACTCCCTAAATGTGAAAAACCATCAATTTTACCTTCTCTGGACTTGTAAAATTACTCATTGAAGGACTCATCTAGGACCGAACCCTTACTTCTTTAGGTTTGTTAAACATGTGAAGAGGAACTTACCGAAGGTGAGTTGTACCAAGCATCTATTATCCTCCTCAAGCTCATTAAAAAACAAAGAGGTGTTCATCTATCTGGATGGGGGAAAAAAGGGAAGTGGGTCAAGCTTCTGAAAAATTATGACAACTGTTCTTAGTCACCCTTGAACATGGCACCTGTATGCATCTTTCTTACAGCTGGATAATCCTCTTTTCTCTGACTCACTTGAATTCCATGTGTCATCATACTCTTTCCACTTGTTCGAATAGAACCTTTGGTTGTCATCACACTCTACGCGTTGTCATACTCTTTCAACTCCTTTGAAGAGAACCTTTGGTTTTCGTCACACTATAGTGATCATCACATTATGTTTGGATCCTTGCCTCATCGAGTCAATGCTTCCAAGTCACTTGACGTGTTGCACAATGTTCAAGGGAAGTGTCATCCTTACAACCTTTGTAGTATTATCCATTTTTATTCCCATGTCAGACAGTCCTCATTTGATCTATCATCTCAAATCACTATCCTAATTAGTTTCATGTCATTGATGGGGAATACATCATGGCCCTCCTTTGATGATTTTGTTCTTGCCGACATCAACACATTATCTAGGAATTAGACTTAGAAATCAGTTGGTACCTTGGAACCTACATGCCTCAATGGTAGGTTTCCTTGCTTTCGATAGTGGGTTTACATCATTGGCCCATGATCGGAAGATTCTGCCGAATGTTCAACTTCAACTCATTGATTGACATTCGTTGGATTGTACTAAGGTACCTTGGGAGTCATTGACATCACTCATGATTTCCCTCGCACTTGTTAACGGTATACATTAATGGTAGGTAATTAAGTGGTTTCTACCATGTTCGACATTAGCACATGTATTCACATGGTTAGAATTGTACTAGTTCGGGATTGAGATGGAGACCCTGGGAACCTTTTTGTCACCTACCAGTGTTATGTGCCTAACTTAGGTTTTGATGGAGAATAATCTTACTAATGTACACTATCACATAAGTCCACTTTGTATTGGTGTATGGCTATGTTGTTTTCATATCATGGATCCACTGTGTACTTTTTTCATGGCTACAACCTAATTCAATCATGGAGGTATGGATCAAAATTGTCTCTTCAGTGGCCATATCCTTAGTCAATACTTTCATGGATCCATATTTTATTGGTTGGCGACCATGCTTTGAGTTAGTTTACTCTGATCATAGGTATGACTGCCTTGGTAATGATACATATATACTGACACTCTTTGATGTTTGTTTGTAGCTTCTATGAGGCTCTCCTATTCCAGCACTCCTTGGTGCACATATTTTGTAAAATGTTCCATCCATCAATTTCTCTTATGACCTCACACTTTAGGGGGCATCTATTACACACCAAATTCCCACACTACCAAATGTGGATGTGTCACACTTTAGGGAGGGAGTGTTTGTCATAATCCCTAGACATGTTAGGAGGAAAATTTATCATATGAAGGTCAAAATACTATCTGCACATGAATTATTCATTATTATTCATAAAAAAGAAATTATTTTAGTGTGAGTATCTACCTCACATTTAGTTTCCTAATCTCAAGGATAAGTTGAGAATATCATGGATGGTTGAGATATTTTCTCAAACCAAAATCTTAATTTAATGGATCTTGAGAGATATTTCCTCCTTAAAATCCTTTAGAGATATTTTCTCCCTAAAATCCTTGATAGATATTTTCTCCCTAAAAATCTTGGAGATCCTAATTTTTTGGATCTAGTGAGTGATTTCCTCCATGGTGGTTAAGCCTCCAAATCCTCTATAATGAGGGAATTCCAAGGAGAGCGGGAGAAAGGAATCCATAAGGGAATCATCATTCTAATATTAATATATTCAAGAGTGGGGTTGGAAAGGAGAAGCGTGGAGGATGACTTGCAACACATCATGATTGTAAGTTCCATTGTTTTTCATATTAATAAACTTGGCCTATTTCCCTATTTTTGCCTCTTTTCAAGTTTATGTATGAATGATTGTGGCCTAGTTATGATATATTTTCTCTAAATTGTTACAAGTAGTGGAATAAGAAGATAGTTCTATTTATTTGCAGGAAAAATGCATTTGGGGATGGACTAGATCCAACACTGGAACGATAAAGAGCATCGAGGACAACCGACACAAAACAATGCCTCTCTCTCTTCCTCTTCCTCTCTTATTTCATTCATAAATAGATGGAAATCAGGAATATTAGTGCCCATTTTTTATAGTTGTCTTAGTTGAAGAAAACCCAACTAAGGGGAGCTCAACCTATCCATAGGGTGATATTTCTCACAATAGATACCCAACTAGACTCCTCAAGGAGCTGCTCTACTCTAGACTCTGATCCTTGAAGGGCCATATGTGTGCTCTTCAAGAATCCATGTGTTCTTACTAACTCATGAGTAAGTCTGTCCACCTCATTCTCTTTCTCCTTCAATTCCCCATGGTACATATCACCAATCACCAGAAGGTAATCTCTATTCATAAGGAGATGTTGGTAGTTGGACTTCATCACCGTCACTCCCTCTCCGAGTGTTTGAAATTTCATAATGAAAAAGTCTCCTCCCAAACTATCCTATGCCAATGTGGATTTCCAACAATAATCAGTCACCAATGCATGTGTATCATCTAGGTGTCTCATGGCTACCATGATCATATCCTCTTTGACCTTCAGTTGCACTGCCAAATAATGTGACTCATACGAGCCACATCTCTACCACGCTGACATAATGAATCACCAGTATTGTTCCTAGGATCAAATGTGGAACCCTCATCATCATACTCACCGACATCCGATGCACTATTATGATCATCACCCATATGCACATTCTGTATGTTGAGTCCCTTCTCCAAAGATGAATCTCCCTATGTCAATTATCCCTTTCCGTTGGGTGTATCCACACCTAAATCATCATGAACCTCATCACAAGGCGAAGATGCTACCTCCTCCTCGTGATCTGATGTGTTATCCTCATGTCCACCACATGTGCTAATGTCACGACCCTCTGATGGTGTGTCCAATGCTGCTATTTTTTCATCATCGTTGCACACATCCTCATCATGGATTGGTGTATGCTCATTCCCATGGTAAATGTGTGGCCCTATCAAACCACTAACATGAAATGATGTCTCCTCTGCCATGACTGCTTTGGCTCTGCTTACCTTTGATCTTCTTCTCTCATTCTCTTGAAAGTTTGCCAAATTTGAAACTTATGCTCCTGAATTTTAGAAAGTGTTTTTTTCCAAATTATTGTTTATTGCAAAATTCTTCTTATGTTGTTTTGACATACACTCGCCTAATGCTGAAAATTCCTTCTTATTCTACTCTTCTATTCTTTGCAAGTCTTGCAAAAGTTTTACTCGAAACTTTTCTAGGATATACATCCTCCTAGACAACTGAAAAATAAGTACCACTGTTCAATTTGAAATAATACATTTTTCTCCTTATTGAGGACCCCTCAGGCTGGGAGGAATCTTCATTCTGATACCACTATAAGATTCCCAACCAAATATGATATAAAAATCTGATCCATGTGGTTGAGAACTTCCGTCAAACACTTTGATGTTTTCTATAATCCCTTGGGTAAATTAATTCTCTTGTTGTACCAACTTCCAAGGAGGATTATCGATGTGTGTAGAAGGTCAATTGGATGGATTCCAACCTCCTTGTAACCCTCAAGTGACTATTGTTACAAATGTTTTCTTTATGTTTGGAATTTGTTGTAGGTTCTTATTGAAGAGTTTCATCAAACAATTTGCATGCATTGGTTGTAGCTTGCATTTTAAGCATGTTTTCCTAATTATAATGATTTAGAACAACATAGAACACTCACAACATACATACCACATGCATACATGAAATGATACGAAGTATATAACTTGAGAAAGCACAAATACCTCCAAGAATCCTTGCTTATTTATTTATTATATATGGTTGTCCATAGAAGTAATTTCCAGATCTAATCCAGGTAATACAACATCCACTTTATTGGACTATAATGGCTCCAAAATGCAAGAAATGGTGACAAAGAGCCTCCTTTACGATCCCCTAATGATGGTTTCGCAAAGGGATGTTATATCATGCAAAAATCCATAGTTCCCATGCTAAGAAATGCCCCCTCCATGAGACTTATGCCCTACTAAAATAATAATAATAAACCTGACCTCAAATCTCTATGAAATTCACGAACCAATGTAGATAAAGGTATGGTTGGCCTAGATGATAAATCTAACCAATAAGAAGTGCAAATTCTGGATCCACCTAAGAATTTTTCAATCTCCAAGTCACCCTCCTTAAGCTAGTCATGCCCAACCTCAAAATAATAGTTTTCCCCCAATGGAAATCCATCCAAATATACCAACAAGCTATCCCAACTATGGCCACACAAGAAAGAGTGGATCTCCTCTAGATCTCAGTCTCAAAACCCCAAATTGACCCCTTCTCTTGATGACACACTGTCCCTACAGAAACCCCAATAGATGTGCGTCCCACCTCAAATACAACCCGTAGAATGGTGCATGTAACAAAGATGGCTAGAGTGGGATCTCCCACTAAAACCAATCCCTCCAGATAGAGTGGATCTCTCACCACTGAAACTAGATCTAAGGTTTTACTCCAAACCCTAAGCCTCCAAAGCTCCTTGAGCTCTCCATAATCTCAACTCAAAAACATAACATGCATAATGAGAGGAAATGATCCCCTATCTCTTCTTTATACCCCTCTCACCTTTTTCTTTTCAAATGAATTTTTAATTCATCTTTAGTATTTTCTTCTAAAATCACTTTATTAATTTATTTACCTTTTTAACCCCAGAAAGTGATTAATTCGCCTTTAAGACTTCTCCCGCCACTAAAAGTCACTTTTCATCATCCCATCCTGTATATATTTTCACCTCGGTTCTAATGAGCTATTACACTAAGGTATTTCTCCAATAAACGAGTTCCAAATAGTACCTTTAGTGTAATTAATTAAAATATGCCCAATAATAACCCCATTTTATGGAAATCATCAGAATGCAACGAAACTAAGAACAAGTTGTGCAGAAATGATCCTAATGATGAATAATGGTAAATAAAATAGTTGGGCCCATCACTTACAATAATTAAAGTGACTTCTAAGGTTATTTTCTCTATTAATCATAGAGTCACTTTATAACCTTATTTTAATTAACTAATCTCACTTTAGGATTTAGCTTTAATAAGCTAGTGACATCAATTAATCTTTATAGTCTCCCCTTTCCCACTGGTTATAGCTCATGGGAAGAGTATACAGGGTAATCTATCATCCTCCATGTAGTCATTTGGAAAGGAACATTACAGTGTCAAACACAAGGTTAAAGTGGAATACAACTCTTTCCCCTTCTACCCATTTACCCAAGTTAACTTTGGAGGTTATTTTCACAAGTCTTTTCCCATGCTTCCTAGGCACTAGGATCATATAGTCATCCTCATGAGACAAGAGCCCTTCCCTTGAGTGCATTTCCACTTTGTCCACCAATTCCTCAACCCGTAACAAATTAGTCTATCCAAGATACCAACCTATATATACAACATTACCATTGTAATCAACCACGTGAAGTATCTCATTAACAAACCATCTACACATAAGTCATAATGAAATTTCTCTTTAACAAGGAATCCACCTAACTCACATCATAACAAGGCATCTAACATGTGCATATATCATAAACCATAACATGAACCATATCAAATATCCGACATCATAATGATGCATCTAGCATGTGCATATATTGTAATAAGAACCATATCAAAGGAAAAGTATCCAACATCATAATGAGCATTCAACATGTGCATATATCATAATATGAACCATATAAAATGAAAGGTACTCAACAATGATATGCAACTTAACAAGGCATGTGTATATCATAATTCATAATATTAATTACATTAAATAAAAATATAATCAACACATGTATACATCATCAATCACCTCATGACAAGGACAAATGAATGATAGTTAATCATCATAAAATATCATCATTACTTCACAACCATTATTAATGTTATTATTAAGAAATATTAGTACCCATGATCTAGACAATCACATAGAAGCATAAGTCCATCTTACTCAATCATCAACTATCAAAGAGATATACAACATGATTAACTTGAAGCGATCACCAACATAGCATCCACTAATTAAATTCCCTAAAATCATAAGTTCCACTAAATAAATTCCCTTCCTAAAATGTTATTATCAATCTCCCGTTCCCTTTATAAGAGCTTATTATCAAGCTCTATGTATATAGTTAGCTATTAGTATGTATCGATATGTTAAAGGAAAAAGTATCCATGTGTGAATATACTATTAGTTATTGATAAGGCGAAGATATTTTAAAAAATATAGTATTAGTTTATGGATAAGGCGAAGATATTTAAAAATATATATAATAATAGTTATGGATAAGGCGAAGATTTTTTAAGAATATAGTAATAGTTATTACCGAGGTTGGTGACATTCACGGGCTATATTGGAAGATATATATCTGAAATTGGACCTCACATATTTGTTAAAAATTTGAGGTGATAACATAAAAGTAAAAAGTGATCACGTGGTTGTTGATGTGGTGCTTTGTTGCACTATAGTTATAAATGAATAGGAATGTCACTATTAAGTAGTTATGGGATGTTCCATTTTTGTAGGGTTATGGTTTAGATTAACTTGGAGTAATCGTTATGATAATATTTTAGATTTAAATTTGGTGAGTTTGTGGGTTGTTTTTTTTCGAAATGCGGTTTGATTATATTGAACATTGATGATGTAGTATAAATTATTGTATGACATTGGTAAGGTATCAATAAATTTTGTATGAGAGTAGATTGATTTTATTTTCGAATTCATTTTTTATAAAAAAGATAAATTTGTATTTTTTTAAAAATGAGATAGCAAACAACAATAAAGATATGTCTCATTAAATAATGAATTTGAGAGGTAACTGTGAGAGATGTTTAGTAAAAGATATATCAAAGAACCATATGTTGATGTTTGTAGCATCGGACAGGTATTTTCACACAAGTTTAAGTGTCTAGACATGTGAAAGTTGTTCTAAGCTTTCAACCTTAGTAACTTACTTTAATTAGAGGAAATATTAAAGTAAAACGAGTTTATAATTAAAGTAAGTTTAAGTTAATGAAATGCTAAAATTATTAGCATTAGTGAATTAAATGAATCTTAGTCATTGATCTCAAGTGAGGTTCCACCTCTAAAGTGTCAAGACCTTCCCCTTTTGAATTAGGGACTACCTAAGCTAAAAAAGTTTATTTTAAAGACATTCACTTGATTCAAAAACACTTTCAAGTAATGTTAAGGTTATCCTTGGTTCAATCTCAAATAATTCTATGCAACATTCTTTGAAGTTTCATATCCCTCCCTTCTATGTGATAAGGCACTCTATATTTTGAATCTATGTTGCATGGATGAAGGTGAAAGAGGGTTATTTTCAAAAATATAAGATGATTTGTGAATTTAATGACTTATTGCTTTTTTTCCAAAAAGAAAATTAACTCAATTATATTAGTATAATATAATCTTTTACAACTTCAAAGACCAAGCATAAATCTTGTAGTGACTTTTTCTGGCGGAGCTTGTTCAAAAATACATAACAAGATATAACAATCCTTTTACTTATTTACTGTCTTAATCCAGATTTGGAGCAAAATGGATATTACATTGTACTAGCTCAGATGTGGCATAATAATTGTTTACATATCCAAATCTAAGGACGATAGACAAAAAGGCCAAAATGGAGCTTTGCCAAAATTGAACATTAAAAGGAACATAACTAGAAAAGAAAGATGTGCCTCATGGGCCCTTCAGTTCCATTTAACCAACTGCAATAAGTGATTTTTCCTTTGGGTTCCTGTAATGCTTGCTTTGATAAAGTGTCTGCCTCCTTGTTGTGATCCCTATAAATATGTTGGAAGCTAATCTCATGAAAATATTTTATTAATTCCAGAATTTTGAGTTTCTAGCCCTCGATAACACTAGCCTGTAGTCTTCCTTTCTTTGCTAGCCAATCAATGACCACCTTAGAATCCCCTAGAACCTAAAGTTTTTGAATTGACAAGTGTGTCTCCAGTGTCAAAGTTGCCCAAATGCCCAAAAATTCTTCTTTTGTGTTTGTTCCTTCACCACAGTTCATTACCCATCTATAAACTGATGAATCTAATGATTTTATAACACCCCCCACGCCACAAATCTTGTCACCCGATTGTGCTACTCCATCGAAACATGCAAGAGTGTTTTCGACACACTGAGAGATCAAACAGGCTTGTACTTGTATATGCTTTTGGGTAACATGGAGTCTTCTAAAGGAGCCAAGAGATTTGGTAACCACCGAGAGGATAGAAGAAGAAGTTTTCTCGAAAGTTGTTGAATTCCTCTCAATCCATATATACCAACAGATAAGTGCAGTTAGATAAGAAGTGACATACATATCTCTGACCAAGATTTAAAACTAATGACTTATGGTTATTAATGAAAAATCTCTAAACATGAATAGATTTGATAGCATTGTGCAAATTGTTTCTTATTATTATGGGTTTTAACTCTGAGTTAGATTATGCATAGATTATTGGTAATGGCCATTAATTTATGGACAAAGTTGACTTCTTTGTGAAATCATGCTTATCAGGTTTCACCTTGCATTTGGAAACATTATTAGTGGTCACAATTTGGGTAAGAATGCCACATGTCCCTCTTGAATACTAGAACTCTGAGTCTGTTTTCACTATTGATAATGGCCCTTAATTTATGGGCAAAGTTGACTCTTTATGAAACCAAGGTTATCAAATTTAACCTTACATTTGGTTTCACTCCTCACTTTGACGGGTGTGATATATGTATATTGATATAATTATAATTCAAAAGTCAACTCCTCTACTTTTAGTCTCCTCACTTTACTGCTTCTTTGGGAGAGTGAAGTGGGAGTATCAAATCAATACAATTCAAAATAGAAAAATGAATTAATGCTTTCAATTTCCCATAATGATGTAAACCAATTAGCATTGTGAAAATCTATAGTAGTGTCTAATCAATCCATTGGTTGGATTGAAATAAGGAAAAATAAAGAGAAAAATAAGGAAACATGTCAGTTTGCATGAGTTTAAGCTCAAAGACCCAAAAGAATGATGCTTCATACAAAATAATCTAGGGAAAATAGAATACTAAAGATTTGTATTAAAATTCAAACATACATTTAGCAAAACCACTTTCTTCTCATAGATTTTTTGAATAAAAAAAGAGGATTGATCATATTTGAATTGCTCTTCCATCTTTTAATTAATATTAGACTATACATTAATAGCCACTACTCTTGCTATGCATCGTTAATGATTTCCACCACTTGGTGTCCTCAAACCATGCTATGCATCATTAATGATTTCCACCACTGGGTCTCCTCATACCAATGTTTCTCTTTAAATATTGTAAAGCAACCAAATGTCAATATGTGGTTTTTGGCCTAATAAATATGTTGCTAGTCATTTAAATAAAATGTTATCCATAAGTGTATATGAAGGCTTGTAACTTGAATCTCTATCCTTAAATTGGATCTGATCTTTGAATTATAAAAGATTGAAATGTTGAATATGTTGATATTTATTTATACAAAGAAAATGTTAAAGGAAAAAAATATATAATATGTTAAGAATAAACTAGGGAAAAGCAAAAATTGAAGATTTGTATTAAAACCCAAAACATACATTGAACAAATAACTACCTTCTTAAAAGCTCTCTAGATACAAAGGAAGGGACACACATATTTGACATGTTTTTTTTTTTGTTTTTTTTTTAAATTTAATATTAACAAATATTTATTAATAGACACTACTTGCATTGTGCGTCATTAATGTGCTCCACCACTCGATATCTTGGTTTTTGTACCATTGCTCCTCTTTAAGTATTGTAAACTTAGCCAATTATTGAATTGTGTTTTTTTTTCGAGTAAATAAGTTGTTAATCATTTAAATAAAATATTATCAAATAAAAATAAACGAAGGGTTTAAGTTTAATGTCCAACTAATGTCCAACTTTGAATATGAACTTTGAATTGTAAAAGATCAAAATGTTAAATAGGTTCATACTTTACTTATAATTTTTTTTAAAGAAAAAAATTAAATATAATTTGTCAAGAGTTGCTTTTTGAGTCAATGAAAGTGAGGCATTATTAATGTTCCATATCAAGGTTCAAGTCTCTCAAAAATTCTTCTAGACTCTTGTTATGTGATTGTAGTAGTTATGTGCCATTACTTATGATAGAGTTTGGGTCCAAATACATGTTTTGAGGGATTTGACTAAATAAATAATCTCATTTGAAGGATAACGAAATGATAACGTCTAGAACATGATAAGATATTTTTTATATATATATGTATTTATTAAAAACATCTAAAATGACCTAAAATAAAAAGAAGGTTAATAAAAAAAAAGGACAAAATAACATATTAACAATGTTCAACACATCAATATCAATTTCTAACAAACATTCATGGATCATATACACTTTTGTATTAATATCTTCAAGTAGAACTGATAACGAAATCCACTAAGTCGATAAAAGCGAGCCATTGTTAATATCCCATACCAAGGTTCAAGTCTCTCCAATAATACACTCATACTATGTGCTTGTGTTAACTATGCACAATTACTGATGATAATGATTGAGTTCAAGCACAGATTTTGAACTACTTGGTTAAATAAATAACAATATTCATTGCTCCTTGGTTAAAGAATCACATCTAGAACATAATGGGACAATTTTTCCCATTAAAAATCTCAAGTGGAACCTATATATTCATTAAAAACATCTCAAATGAAAATGAAAAGAAGGTTAACCTATAATGTTCAACATATCAATATCAATTTATTACAGAGTAGTTTAAACATTCTACCTTTTGGTTGTTTTTCGATGATTTTTTTTCAGTTTGATTTTGCTCAAAATCTAGTGATGAATGGTTGGATCTGAAGATTTGAGTGACTAAGTTTGTATAATGGGAATGCCCCAGGAGTTTTTCAACATGATGAATTTATTTATGCATTCAGAAATACAATTTAAAGAACAAAAAATAGAGATTTTGTCCATATTTAAATTGTCAGATTCCAACCAATACACCAAAAAGTAGGACGTTTAACCAACTCCATTTATAACAACAACAAAAATATTAACCTATAATATTCAACGTATCAATATCAATTTATAACAAAATCAATTTATTACAAAAGAAGGTTAACCTATAATAAAGAGACAAAATAACACACTATCAATCAATGTTCAACATATCAATATCAATTTATAACAAACACTTGTGTATCATATAAACTTCTCTTAATACTTTCAAGTGGAATGGATAACGAAATCCACCGAGTAAAAATGATTTAACACCACACCAACTACGAATACAACAATTCATGATATACGACAAAAAGACGACATAATCTCTCCAAAGTTGTGTGCATCTCATTCTTGGGGGCTTCCCCCGCTTCCCCTTAAAATGAACTTATCCTACCAATTATTAAATTATTTTATCATATAATTCTTTCACTTTAATATAATGATGTGTTTTTCTTTGAAGATAAATTGCAATGAGATCAATATCAGATTTGATGAATGGGGTTAAAGTTAAATGTTAAAAATATATATGATATTATTAAAGATAGTTTTGGTGATGATCATAAGGGATAATGATTTTCTTGTAAATATTATATAGGTTAAAGTTTTTTTTAGTTCTAAAATAAGATCTAAAATTGTTTTTGATTGGTTAAGAACTCGTATTCCTCAAATGTAAGGAAATAGATTAATAACCCAAAAACTCAAAGACATCTGGTAGGACTAGAAATCTACCCCTTATAAATCACCAATCAATTATTTCAAGTGACATAGTTTTCTTTAAATAATGATAATGAGTTAGCACACATTTATGTACAACATCCAATGATAACTATCCTGATGGTAGCTAGAGACTCAAAGGCGACCATTGGCTGGATTAATACCAAATCGAATTTGAACCTGCTATATCTTAATTCCTGGAAAGACAAGATCGAGAGATTAAAAGATAAATTTGATTCAATCAAATTTATGCATGTACACAAGAAATTCAACTTAGAAGTAAACACTTTATCAAAGAAGGCTTTGAAGCAACCTACTAGATAACTATTTGTAGTCACAACAAATAGCTACGACATATTTTAAAGACAGAGTCCTATATGACTTCATAGATCTAGTTGGAAACAATGTTGATATGATTTTGTAATTATCTTAATATGTATGTTGTAGTCACTTCACAGTATGAAGAAATTAGGAATAGGAATAGCACTGGCTATAGTCTTTTTGAAATATGATGAGATCATTAGACTTATGATCCATATGCATTTGAAAGTTTCACTTGATTCATAATAAAATAATAGTGGAACTGTTTTTTTTCCTCGTGAAAAAAAATCAATAATAACTATCTTATGATCCATATATATTTGAAAGGTTCACTTGATTTATAATAGAATAATAGTGAAACTGTTTTTTTCCGCGTGAAAAAAAACCAATGATAACTATCACCAATTGATAAATAAATTAAAAAATAATAAAATACCTTCACCGACATTTTGACCTTTTCAAAGAGTTGATAAATAAATTAAAAAATAATAAAATACCTTCACCGACATTTTGTCCTTTTCAAAGATTTGTAAATTATCTTGTAGCACACATCATAGGGTACTTGTAGACTTAGGGGCTTAGAAGTATCTATAAAACTAAAAGGATTCAATGCACGCCTCGTCTTTCTTCATTGACTCATTCAAGGTTAAGAGTATTTGACTTCCGTGGTCTTGGGCGGCCTAAACTAGTAAAAAAATATATACATATTTCTTAAGAGGGAATCCAATAATGTTGAATCCCACGTCATACTTTCCAAAACATGGCAACATTACCTAACATGCAACCTACTCTCCTCTCCCTAGATTCACATGATTCACATTTGATTTTATCTGTTTGCCAAAGAAATCTTCCCCTTATAATATTAAATAGCTTGGTGTCTTAGTCAAAATGCTTAGCTTTATGACTATATCAAGTTCAATATTCCGCTTTAATATTAGAGAGCTTAGTGATTTGGTCAAAATGCTTAAACAAAGGGTTAAATTAAATAGGTTCAAGAATAAAAAAATGTTCATCCTATGTTAGAATAGCATGAGATATCATCAATAATATTAGAATTCTGACTTAGTATGTATACAACATTTATGTGGTAGGAGTGTAATGTCATTATATGTTTATTTATAATTGTGTCATGATATATTATTGTTGGTTGGTATTATGATATGTAGTAGTTGTGAAGTAAAGTCATATTAATGTATATGATGTATAAATAAAAACTATATAAATTTTAAAAATGGATAAACAATATTTATCCTGATCCTTGATGGTATGGTATTTGTTTTTTTTATTTACTATTTTAAATTATGTATTCATTTTGATTGATTGAAGTGAAAATTTGAATTTAATTTGGTTCATTATATGCTTATTATATGTTTGTTTATGACTATGTCATAACTATGTTTTGATATATTGTTGGTGATATGGTATCTAGAATGATATATTGTTGGTATTATTACATATGTAACTTGTAAAACAAAGTCATATTTATAAATAAAAATTATAAAAAATTTAAAAATGCATAAATAATATTTATTTTCAATAATATTTGATTTTTTTATTTAATATTTTAAATTATGTATTTATTTTGATTGATTAATTATAATTGTATTTAAAATATTAATATACATTATAAATATGGAAAAAAAACAAAAATAACTTATTTTTCAAATATAAAATCAGTTTTATAAATCATATCATCATATCTCAACATGGATTAAACCAATGTAAAAGTTTTTACATTGATTGGAAGATTGTAATAATAATAATAATAATTTATTTTTAAAGTCACGAAATTGGTGTATGAAATCCCCTACACATGTGAGATCCAAACAAATATTAATATAAAAATATGATAAATAAAAATAAATATAAAAATAAGACAAATACAAATAAATAATATAAAGAATGATTATATCTATTTTTTTTTAACTGAAACGGGTGTGTTTTTTTTTTTTTTTTATTGAGGAAGAGAATGGGCATGCGCCATGGCAGCCAACATTACAAAGCTTCTGATTCTGTTTCTTATACTATTTCCTAATGCCGATTACTCATGAGTTACAAGGATGAATTGAACTTTCTTCATTTAAGAGAAGCTGCCCTTTCCCAAGAGTGCATCCTTTGTTCGCCAATAGATCTGCTTCATTGTTCGAGTTTCTGAGGATGTGGAAGAATTTGTAGGAGTCAAAGTCGAGCAGGGTTCTCTTTAATCTGTTCAGAGTTTTGTTGAGACTTGCATTGGTGAACAATTTATCCATGTTGTCGAGCAGGGTTCTCTTTAATCTGTTCAGAGTTTTGTTGAGACTTGCATTGGTGAACAATTTATCCGTGTTTAAATTTTTTATTAAAATCTCTGAGTCTCCAAGAGCTTGGAATTCTTTGTATCCTCTGTCTCTGACTATTTGGCAAGCTTTGAGCAGGGCTTGGATCTYTGCTTGATTGTTGGTTTTCTGCCTGATGCCCCAACAAAAACTGTGCCTTCTTGAGCCGTCCGAGGCATAGATGACTCCTCCTGCTCCTGCTGTCCCAGGATTGCCTTTGGAGGCGCCGTCGAAGAAGATCGTGGTGATTTTTTGACTTCTCCACCATTCTTGGATGGTAGCTTCGGAGTCTCTTTTTTTCCACACTGGGTTCACTTCTTGAGGGGCTGACAACTGCTTCCGAGGGTGGGGCGAAAGGGGGCCCAACCACCTTTCTTCTTCAGGGAGCAGCAAGGCACAATCAGAAGAATATTGATATTGAGTTGCTTCCAGGAGGAAGGCTTTGGCCTTTGCCGCTGCCAAAAAAGGGGTTTGCTTCTTTTCATTGAAGATCAGACCATTCCGGGTCAGCTAGATCTGCCAGCAAACATATTTGGGAATGGCATTCCAAACTTTCCTCCAGAATGATTTGCTGGGGATCTTTATAGGATAGCATTGGTTCTAGGCATCAAATAGATATGCTACAGAGTGAAATTGAGGGACTGTGATTTTTAAGTCATGAAGAATGAGACTCCAAACTTCTTTAGCAAAGTTGCAGTCCATGAAGAGATGTTTAGCTGTTTCTGAACTGCTTCTGCACAACTCGCATCTATGCGGCCCAGCTATGCTTTTTTTTTTTCCAGATTATCTCTCGTTAACAACTTGTTGTGAACCAGAGTCCAAAAGAAGAAATTTACCTTGGGTAATGCTAGCGGATCCCAGACTTTCCTCCAAAATTCTGGGAGTTTACTGCTATTCCTGCTTGGATGAAGAGCGTTGTAGGCTTATGCTATTGTATAGCTGCCAGACTTCCCCCACCCCCAACTATCTTTCATTTTCCTGTTCACTGGGGCCGCTTCTTCCAAAAGCTCTTCTAAAATACGTTTTTGCTTCTTTAAGCGTTCTGGAACTCCACAGAAGTCCCACCCTTTCCATTCATCATGACTATCCCAATTGGATAAGTCATAGACACGATTTATCCCTGCATGCTTCAGCCAATCTTTTAAATCTGCGATTTCTTCATTGTCTTCTAAGGGTTCTCGGTCCATTATGCGATCGCGCCACAGGTTAATGTTCTTGCCATTGCCTGGGATCCTATACACCTTTCCCTTGAAGAAATTTAAACTCTTGTTACATAAACGCCATACCTGCATGCTGGGACGAGTTTGGCTCTCTTGCAGATATCTGATCGGTACTTTATGAGCATATTTCGCCTTCAAGATTTCGCTGACAGGATGCTTGGTATTTTTGAAGAGGTTCCATAAGATTTTGCCTCCAAACGCCAGGTTTACTGTTGCTGGATCCCGTATTTGCAAGCCTCCCTCAGATGTTGGACATTTGACCGTTTCCCACTTGACCAGATGAAATTTTCGAAGATTCTCTTTTCCCCCCTGCCACAGGAAATCGCGTAGCAGCTTGGAGATTTGGTCGGTCACACTTTTTGGGGCGAGAAGGAAGGTTGATTGATATAAAGGAAGCGCAGATAACACTGCCTTAATCAGGATGACCTTGCCTCCCTTGGTGAGCCAGTAGCCTCCCNTGTCCCAGGATTGCCTTTGGAGGCTCCGTCGAAGAAGATCGTGGTGATTTTTTGACTTCTCCACCATTCTTGGATGGTAGCTTCGGAGTCTCTTTTTTTCCACACTGGGTTCACTTCTTGAGGGGCTGACAACTGCTTCCGAGGGTGGGGAAAAAGGGGGCCCAACCACCTTTCTTCTTCAGGGAGCAGCAAGGCACAATCGAAAGAATATTGATATTGAGCTGCTTCTAGGAGGAAGGCTTTGGCCTTTGCCGCTGCCAAAAAAGGGGCTTGCTGCTTTTCATTGAAGATCAGATCATTCCGGGTCAGCCAGATCTGCCAGCAAACATATTTGGGAATGGCATTCCAGACTTTCCTCCAGAATGATTTGTTGGGGATCTTTATAGGATAGCATTGGTTCCAAGCATCAAATAGATCTGCTACAGAGTGAAATTGAGGGACTGTGATTTTTAAGTCATGAAGAATGAGACTCCAAACTTCTTTAGCAAAGTTGCAATCCATGAAGAGATGTTTAGCTGTTTCTGAACTGCTTCTGCACAGCTCGCATCTATGCGGCCCAGCTATGCTTTTTTTTTCCAGATTGTCTCCCGTTAACAACTTGTTGTGAACCAGAGTCCAAAAGAAGAAATTTACCTTGGGTAATGTTAGCGGATCCCAGACTTTCCTCCAAAATTCCAGGGTTTTACTGCTATTCCTGCTTGGCTGAAGAGCGTTGTAGGCTTCTGCTATTGTATAGTTGCCGGACTTCCCCCACCCCCAGCTATCTTTCATTTTCTTGTTCACTGGGGCCGCTTCTTCCAATAGCTCTTCTAAAATACGTTTTTGCTGCTTTAAGCGTTCTGGAACTCCACAGAAGTCCCACCCTTTCCAGTCATCATGACTATCCCAATTGGATAAGTCATAGACACGATTTATCCCTGCACGCTTCAACCAATCTTTTAAATCTGCGATTTCTTCATTGTCTTCTAAGGGTTCTCGGTCCATTATGCCATCGCGCCATAGGTTAATGTTCTTGCCATTGCCTGGGATCCTATACGCCTTTCCCTTGAAGAATTTTAAACTCTTGTTACATAAACGCCATACCTGCGTGCTGGGACGAGTTTGGCTCTCTTGCAGATCTCTGATCGAAACTTTATGAGCATATTTCGCCTTCATGATTTCGCTGACAGGATGCTTGGGATTTTTGAAGAGGTTCCATAAGATTTTGCCTCCAAACGCCAGGTTTATTGTTGCTGGATCCAGTATTTGCAAGCCTCCCTCAGATGTTGGACGTTTGACCGTTTCCCACTTGACCAGATGAAATTTTCGAAGATTCTCTTTTCCCCCCTGCCACAGGAAATCGCGTAGCAGCTTGGAGATTTGGTCGGTCACACTTTTTGGGGCGAGAAGGAAGGCTGATTGATATAAAGGAAG
>SNQJ01S0001136.1:28492-38733 GCA_010110895.2 Picea sitchensis | reverse complement strand
TAAACAACAATTGGTCTAATGATATTAATTAAGTATTTATTAATTAATTAAAGGTTATAATTTTGATTAATTAATTAATTAATTAACTACCTATTATATTCAATAACTTGGGTATTAAATTTAAAAGGGATAATAAGTTATATCGTTTAAATTAAAAAAAGGTTACGTACACGGAAAGGGATAAGATATTAATTAAAAGGGGTAAGATATTAATTATGAGAGGATAAGGTAATAAATGGGTAGGTAAGGAAGTAAATGAAAGAGGCGGTGAAGGAAGGATATGGGGGGGAAGGAGGTTTACGAAGGGGGATTACCGTTCTACGGGAAATTTTGGGGGGGGAAGGTCTCTCTGGGATTGCATAGAGGAGAGTTGAGTTCTGTTGTCAGATTGGATCAGTACAGGCACTGGTTTGTTGGAGGTTTTGGGCACGGGGGCCAGGATATCCATATGATATCCTATAGCTAGGAAGCTGTCCTAGTTGGTAGGGTGGAACAAGGTTTTGGGCAGTGTTTACATAGTTTAGCAGCGGTCAACAAGGCAAGTGGAAAGCGGAGGGTTAGCATCAGACCCAGGTATGTTAATTTATGTATTTGTTTTATGAAATTTAAGGAATATGATGTATTATGAGGTTGTTAGTAAGCTAATATGTTAGCTCAATTAAATTTATATGTTCTGGTGATTAATCTATTTGTGCAATTAAATTATATGTTCTGGTGATTAATCTATTTGTGCAATTGAAATGATTTATATCAAATTTTTATTTTAAGCCACTACATTGAGCAGGTTGGATCAGCCCAGACCCCGAAATATTTGGATCATCCTTCAAAATAATGGGTGAAAGTGGTGCAAGTACAAGATTAATTCCTAGTGGGATAAAAAACCTAGCTATATGAGGAGGAAGCTCATTTTCCCCCAGGATGTCGAGATTTTCTTCTAAAGTTTCTCTGGTTCATAGAGTTGGATTCATTGTTTCTCTTAGAAGTGGCCCTCTGGAAGGAATAAAGAGAGCGGGTGAATATTTTTCCTTGAGACGAAAGGAAGCCCACTTTCTACAGTGGAAAGTATCCTTGCCTCCCTCCTTGATTATTCGAAAGATAGAAAGAGGTCTTCATCGAACCATGGCCGGGGATAATATTGTGTCTCTGAGGAACAAGAACCCTCAATCGAGAAGAGGAGCAGGGATTCAACCTGCATGGAACCATGCACTTATCAATTGTCGTGCGACCAGGGCCGCTAGAGTGACCAGGATGAGGTACCAAAACATGTTCTCACCCGAAGAGAAGGAGATAATGGGGAGAGTCCAAGAAGAAGTGTTGAGAAAGAATAAGAACATGACACATGAAGAAATTATGTGGTCCACAAAGGAATGGGTCCCCGACCTTGGGAAATACCGAAGGAGGGACACAAATTTATTCTGTATAGAAGAATTTTACTGCATGATGAAAAAAAATATGGCTCGGGACATGGCTCACCAACAATTTGAAATGCGAGCCACCTGCCAGGTGATATGGGTTCTAGAAGGAAAATCTGAGTTATTATGAAAGGAACAGTTTGGAATCTGATTCCATGAAAATACAAAGACCCCCAAGGACATGCAAAGAGATGGATTAGAGGAAAGTAGGGAGTTGATACGCACCCATTAAAATACCATTATGGTGGATGAGGAAGAAGAAAGGCCATAATCCAACAAAAATACAAGGCGTCGACTGGCAAGAGAGTGTGGCACTCGGACCCTTCAGGGAGCTATGACGACCCTAGGCATTTTTTTTTTCCAGGGTTATAATTTGAGCCAGTCCTATTATCATTGATTTTTGTTCTTTTGGGGATTTCCCATTCACCTATGGTTTTGTAAGAAATACTTAGAAATATGGCTACTAGTGTAGACCGAAGTTTATTAGGGTCAGATTTTAAGTCAAGAAGATTAAAAATTTGCAGTACTCCCAATATGAACATTCTTGGTCTCACTATGTATAGGGGAGGGAGGTCTAGTTTACATTTTTTGGCAGATTCCCAAGAACCCAGATTGTAAAATTATTTATTTTTTTAATATAATTGTATAGCACTTTTTTTGCTTAAAAAAAAACATACACAAACCCTAAGTGTCATTAAGGAGGTGGGGAATTCAAAAATTTCCCCTTAAATTCCATCTCTCAATCCAAATATGATCTCATGATCATATTCATCTTGTCGAGATATTTCCAATGACTATACTCTTACCTGATTCTGAGTTATGAGTGTAAAGATATGGATTTTTGAACTTTTCTTAAGATATTTCTCTCTCCTTCCACATCATCATCCATACAAGTGGAAATTGTATGGATTCTATGTCATATATGTACGAACTTCTCTTGGATTTCACATGTATCAAGGATAATTCCCTTCTTATGACTTATAATGCATGTATCAAAAATTCTCATGAATGCAACGTATCAAACTATGGGAAATATTTGAATTCCACGACAAGTCTATCACTTTTCTTGAACTTTGTCATCTTGTGAAAGGGATAATTTTCTCTATTTTTATCACATTCTTAAATATATTCTACTTTGCAGCAAGGTTTCCTCTTCCTTTTATCACGTCGTGAGAAAATTTTATTTCTCGGGACATGTCGCATCCATGAATATGTTCTTCACCATGACAAAAGGTCTTCCTCTTCCGTCCCTTCATCTCTCTCTCTTCAGCTTATCACATCTACCAAAAAATTTGGTTCTACGATATATTTCTTCGAAGTTATTTGTGGCACAATACCTCACACCTTCAAACAATTTCATAGCTATGACAAGGTCTTCCCTTCTTCATTGCATTGAGTGAAAAATTCCTCCCATGAGGTGTATAGCATGAAGAAAAACTTCACGCGATACATCGTATCATACAAATTTTCACTTCATGCCATATGCTAAGTTCTTTTTACCTCTACCTATATCACATGAAAATGATTTTCGTGCAATACATTCTGTATACACAAAAAATATTTTCATGTGATACATTCTCATGGAAATTATTTTAATGCAATACACTTAATCATTAATTTTTTTCCCTTAGAACATTTTCCATGTTTTCTGTCAATTTTTTCTAATGGAAAAGAACTATATTGAGGCCATCACTTGACGTATTCTAAGTATGCAATAGCCATACATCCTCAACTTAAAATCACTTAATCCAGAAAACAACACATTTAGTCCATGTTGGAAGCCTTGTCATGGAAAGAAGGGCCTATATTTGCCCAAGAATTCTAAACATAAAATTTTGAAATTGTGGGAGTTAATCTATAAATTGTCATGGATATTCCAATGGAATAGTTCATCACAATAGATCTTATAATATGTTGAAATATTTATTATCTAGATTTATTTCCTTAGATCTCAGATTTGTTATCTCTAGATTATTGCTCTATGTTTTTATTATAGAAAGTAACTAAAATATGAAAATAAAAGAACAGGTAAATGAAGAATACTATCCACAGAAATAAACACAAGATTTACCCTGGGAAACCCAATACAGGACAAAACCTAACTAGAAGGTGAGGCTTATGCTCTGCTCTCTTTTTTTAGTTATCAAAATGAAAATACAAAGGAATCGACACTCACTATGGAGTAGCATATTACACTGTGGTATAAAAGGCCTCTATATAATCTTCCTCCTCTATTATTCTCTTAAAATACCACTCCTATATGTTTTTTTCTCGGCTATAGAACAAGTACAATAATAAATATTGAAACCCTTTCTCCTTGTAGCAACTTGGTATTTAACATTTCTCGATAATCGTCTAGTGTTAGGGTTTTGAATTCCTCAACCCTCAATTAGTGATAAGGTTTGGACCTTCTAGAATATTCTTGAAAGTACACACATGGATAACCCCTTATATGTGAGTAATGGGGGTTGATATGGCATCCATTCATACCATGGTGGTCAACAAGGTAGGTCAAATTGTGAGAGGCATAACTTTCACATATGAACTCTGATTGAGGTGATTCTTGCATCGCTGGAAAGGTATCGATGTGTATAATATGTTATCTTCTATTAGAAAAAATTTTGGAATATAAAAATGTCATTTTATGCCTCCAAAATATTTTTTACAGTTTCCAACCCCAATTTTCCAAACTAGGACCAACCATTAAAATGGCCATGTAAGTTGATTCCTCCAAATATTTCCACCTAGAAAGTACAAAGATAAATGGAAAATTATATGATGATTCAATTTGGATCAAGAGTACAATTACATACTCATATGTATACATTTATAAATATTTGTTTTTTGTGAAGACTGTTCTAGGTAACTAAGGTCACTACAAGGAAAACACCTTCTAGTGGAGGTTTTTGCGGAGGTTTTTAGTGTAAAAAAAATTGGAAAAATTTAAAAAAACAATCCTATGCTACAACCTCCTCTATTGGTTGCAGAGGTTTTACTAGATTTTCCATATAACTAAAACAATTTGGGTGGACGGATGTTGGAGTGGAGGTTTTTTTTTTTCTGATTCTTTTCTTGTCAAAACGCACTGGTGCAATATTGAAAAACACACACCGATACATTATTATAATAAAATGTACTTGTACATTAATATAATAAAAACGCTCTAGATATTAATATAATAAAAAATTCCCCTATGCATTTATAACTATTATGCACCAATTCTACCTTTTTTTTCATATGTAGAGCACCAATGCTCTTATAATTACTACACACCATTTCTGCATTGTTTTCTTATGATGTACCTGTGTGCTTTATAATTTGTCTACCCGGTGTGATTAAATTAAAGTTAGCACTCGTGCACTTTATAATTAGTCCATCCCAGTGTGATTAAGTTATATTTATCTCTGGTGCGATCATGTTATCCTAAGACCTAGTGCGTTTAATATAGCATGCGCCCTAGTGCTTCTGTAATTAGTATGTACTGATATGTCGACACCATTATTTTTAGTATGCACTAATGCATATAATATAGTAAAGGAGATAGTGTGAAAATAATATTTAGATTCCCAGTGCATATAATAAACGTAACACACTGGTACAAAAAAAAATTTAGTGCCCCGGTTAATATTTCAAACATGAGCACCATACAATTTTGAAACAATAAATATTATTGTACATTATATTGTTTACAGAATGGTGCATTTTATCAATAGTATGTACGAGTGAATTATTATAATGAATATGTACCAATGCGTCTGAATCCTCAAAATGCATCGATGTCTATATTATGGCACACAATGTCTAGTGAGTTCAAAACAATATAGTGCACTGATATGTATATATTTTAATTCATTGTTTTTTACAAATTTTCAATTAATTATTTCAAAATCAAATATTTTTTTATAACAATATTGTTTTATATTTATGTTATTGCATTTCGATATAATGATTGCACTAATGTGTTATCCAACCAATTAAACCTCTGATATTTTTAACAATGTAAATCATCCACAGATTAATTATTCAAGAACACAACATTTTACAACATTCGACAATGCAATGAAATATGAAACCCATTTTATTATATATGAATAAGAGACCCATTGTCATACAAAAAGGGACAATGTAAAGGTCTAGTACAATAATCAATTGACAACCAATTTTTAATTGTTAAAGTTATTGGTAACATGTCCTCATTCAATTGGGACAATATATCGAGTACATTAAACAAAATCCCTAATTTTAAGAGAAAAATATTCCAAAACATACAACTTGCACAGTAACATTCAATTATATTGATTTCCATTCATCAATTGAATTATTGACATTGCTTGAGATGCATGCATGCCTCATTTCTTCATCACTTGTAGGTGATATTTTACTTTGGTTTTTTAACATACTGTTTTCTTGATCAACTTATTTTTTTATGCTCTTCCCCTTCATCTTCCATCTACAAACATAGAAATAAATTGTAATAAGTATATGTACATTTATATACTAGAATATACATGATTGCGTAAATAAAGAAACACACCTTAGCACCAAGTCTTTCATAAAAAATACACATTCTTTCGAAGCCATGCTTCAAGACTTCTCTCAAAATCTCCTCTGATGTATGCATTCCATACTTTGTTTCCTCCATGTTTAATACAACATGAAAAATCATAGTCGATATAATCAATGCAAAGTTTTCTTTTTTTTCATTAATTATAAAACAAGGAAGTTAAACAACATAGCTACTTACAAATTATGCAATTAAACTTTCATTCTTCAACATATACTCACAATCCATACTTAACCCAATGTTTATCAATTCATGGGCAAGCTCCTCTTTGTATGTTAGCACCTAATAGAAGACATCCATGGAAAAGTGTAAACTAATTATTTAAATATAAAGATCACATCAAATATGAAATCTTAAGAAAGAATGAAAACACAAATACTCACAAAGTTTGTGATCAACCATTTTATTCCTCGTCCACCTATCTTATGTGATGAATGTTCTATTTATTTTTCTTTCTACACCAAAACGATTGAAAATCAATATTTCACACGATGCTTAAATTCAATGTACATAAAAGAATAAAAAAATGATTACTTAAATATGATGCACATTGTAGTTGGGATGGCTCCTCTTGTGATGAAATTATGTTCATTTATTTTAACATCTTCTTCTACACTTTTTTGGACATCCCGACTGACATGTATTGGTCTTCCCCTTGTTTGTCCCTTGGAATTTTCAAAATCTCTCTGAAAAAAATATATATAAATTATTATTTTTTTTATAAAAATAACATCTCGGTGTGTATATTAAGATAATTCGAATTGGGGCATCAACAACACATATACACACCAATGTGTCACACATACATATACACACCGACAAAGTATAATGGTGTCGTTGTGAAATTGAAAATTGTTTACAATTTTTTGTATTCAACGAGTGATTTATGAATTAAGAAAAGCACGACTTCCTAAGTACTATTTATTATGCATCGTCAAACAATGAATAAATTTAAGAAATAATGATTTCCATATAAAACCAATGATTTTTGCATTTTAAACTCAATGGTGCACTTTGTAAACAAAGCGCCCCGATGCGTATTTAGGTAACATGTGCACTTCCCACTGTGAAAAGGATTTTTAATAATATTTTGGATTGAGATAAAGAGGTGTTGTTTACAAACAAATACACTCCGATGTGCTTATTGTGTATAGAGTGCACTGATCACCACAAAGGCGTTTAAAAAATAAAACTGGCAGCGACATGACAATTTGGGATCCAATTGTAATGAGTGATTTCATTGTAATGGATACGAAACACCCATATATAAATAACCAAACCCTATAAATAATTTTTTCTTAAAAAAATTCTTCTTGTGAAATATATACGGAGAAAGGAAAAGAATAGTTAGGTTAGGGATTCTAATACTCAAGGTAACTGTGAAACCCTTTCTTTGGGGTTGGACTACTCTAAATATTGTTTGAATCAAATAGGAGAATGGTCGAGATGATTAATATAATGAAATCATATACATGAAATTCTCCTTTGCATATTTCTATGTGATATACAGTACTCCCCCTCGAATTTGACTCTTCAAAAATATCCACCCACTTGGAAATCTTTGCTGATAAATATTTGTTGCACAAATATCCTCACTAAAATTTGGAAAAAAAAAACAATAAATAGGGTTTTCCTTTATAAACACAAAAAATCAAATTCTCGCTCATTTTTTCGTTGTATATTTCAGGGCATTGATGATAAATGCGTGCGCTGTTTTTTTTCCACAAGTTACGTTTTTTGATGCATTATGCTATGTGTAGTGCATCGATGTAGTATTCATAATGCATCGATTTATTTCATAACGAAGTTTCAAAGTATTGGTAGTAAGCGCGTGATGTTTTTCAAACTTGCTTCATTTGGTGCACTGGACAGTTTGAAACACATTGGTGCTATGTGTAATTAATAACGCACCAAGGCGGTGTGTAAGTAGTAACGAACTGTAAGATAGTTAAATTTTCACTATGAAAATGCAAGCATCTGTATTTAAAGTTTGCATAGGTAAAAAAAACGGCAATCTTTGGTTCCTATATCAATTAAACACACCGATGCGTTTTGTTTATAGATATGCACCAATACATATTTAAATGATAAAGCACACTCGTGGGGGAGAGAGAGAGAGGGAAGGGGATACAATGAGTGAAAGAGGGAGGGGGATACAAATTAAAGGGGGGGGGGTATAGGTAAATAAGGGGAGGGAAGGAGGAAGAGAGTGAGAGACGGGTTGAGCATCAAATTCACATTTTCTATATTTGAGGAGGATATTTTCAGAGATCGAGTAACTATTTCATATTTTGTAAAGCTAGATTGAGATTTCTTGAATAGTTGGGTGGAAAAAAACAACGATATTGTAGAAAAAAACAATGATTTTTTAAGTGTGTTGTCAAGTTATAAAAGTTATTCAAACTTGTTTTTGATGTTAGATTGTTTTACGCTACCCAAGATGATGGTTTTAGCTCAAATGCAGGAAAAAAATAATTATAATATCAAATGGCCAATTCTTCAGATTCCAACTTCGCCTCATTTTGTATATTTGGAACTCCAAGTTCTTTCATGCCGATTGCAATATGTCTATATTTGATTGATAATTCATTTATCTCATTGAATTTATTTTATGTACATAGGTGCATTTTAATAATTGTTCATTGAATTTTGCAGAATCAAGATTCAGGATCGAGTTCAAACGCTCAAGATATTCATGTGGTCCTATCTGAACCATTGTTGAAGCCTCATAAGGGAAGTGGGCAAACTGAAGGACTATTTAGTAGAGAAGGGGCACACTGCCTGGGGTGGGACAGACATGTGGGGAATGAGGGACTGTAGGTTTTCTGATAGAGTTAGTACCTTAGTATGAGTATTTTTGTTGTTGACAGAACTTAGCTGGGATTAGGATTATTTTTCCCTAGTTGAGTTTTAGCCCCATCTTGGGGGTGACCTGTTGCTGAGAGTTTATGAGCAACACAATCTATGGCTGGGAGGAAAGTCTGAGATCTGCACAAAGTTGGTGGCTTATTATACAAGATAAGTTCATTTTATGTGTTTGATTTAGTGTTGTGTTATTCTTTATGTATTTTCTATTATGGGTTTTTCCTGTATATGCTACATGTATATATTTTTTGTTATTCCACATAATTCTATACATTTGCAAATCATTTTAGTGCATTAAATTGGTATGAGAGTTGAAATTTTGGTGTGGCATAGCCCATCTTGGATATGGGGATGTGACAATGTGGTATCAGAGCTCTATTTTCGATACTAAACTTACATGGGATGAGTTAACGTAGTGATGAAGAAAGAAATTTCAGAAATTTAGTCATAGAGGATGTTTGCAACATGTATGCTAAAAGTATTCTTGTGAAATTGGGATATTTTAACAGGGAATTTGAAAGATTCGAACCCAGGAATGAGAAACAATCATTTTAAATATTTAATTGGGAAAATTCGGGCCTGAAATTGGCCGAATTGCATAATTGCAGAGTGCCCATGAGGAAAATGGATGGAATTGGGAAAAAGCCCTAATTCTTGCAATAAAATTATGGAGAAATTCCATGTGGGAGGATCGAAAGACAAATGATTGGGTCAAATTAATAATTACAGGGCCATAATGGGTCGTATTGAGATTAATTAAAGAGATATAATGGTGGCCGAAGAAAGAATTTGAAATTATGTATTTTGGGAATAATTCGAAAAATGTAAAATTTGGCAAAATTGGAAAAAAAAACCTAATTTTTTCATACAATGTCATTAGCATGAAGTGGGGCTAACATGGTAGAGGGGTTATGCGTAATATCACATTGGCAGGGCCACAGAGGTATATACATGATGATTGTGGCAGAGGTGGAAAACGACGTGGAGCTACAATAGCGGAGCCTACCCGCCCTGTGGAACCACAAGACAAACCTTTGGAACCAAAATGCAGAGGGGTCCCTTGGTCGTTTTGGAAACCACCAAGGGGGGTTTCAATCGACCAAACATTGACACATCATTGTACTGAATACCGACAATATTATTTGCAGCACCCCCCCTTTTTTAATAGTCAAAAGGTCGAGGGGGGTTGTGATGCGATATGGGCCATCAATCGTGATCGCGATCATTAATAATGCCACATACCTCTTTAATTGGATTAAACTAGTGTGAAAATTCATATGCCAAGGTGAATGGGTGTGGGATGGGGCCCTCCCATCCCCACAACCCAATAAAAAGGCACCATGAAGGAAACCTAGGACCTTGGGACTCAAGAATTGAAATAGCATGCACGCCAGTGGGGG
>SNQJ01S0001136.1:17669-28482 GCA_010110895.2 Picea sitchensis | reverse complement strand
ACAGGGAATCCAAATGCAACACATTGTTCCATATACACCACAACAAAATGGTGTTGTTGAGAGAAAGAACCGCACATTAAAAGAAATGGCTAATTGTATGATCCAATCTAAGGGATTAAGTCTAAAGTATTGGGCAAAAGCCAACAACTGTGAAAATTACATAGTAAATCACACTCCCACAAAGACTCTTAAAAATATAACACCAGAAGAATCTTGGACTAAAATTAAACCAGATGTAAGTCACTTCCATGTATTTGGCAGTATAGCATGGGCTCACATTCTTGATGAGAAAAGGAGAGCATTGCAGCCTAAAAGTGAGAAGTGTATATTTGTTGGTTATTCTGAATATGTCAAAGGTTTACAGACTTGTTCAATCACATTGTAATGAAAATATTATTAGAAGAGATGTTAAATTTGATGAAAATATCTTTGCCTGCTAGCCTAATTCAGCATTTGTGCCTTCTTTGGCCTGCGAGCCTAATTCAACAGTTGTGCCTTCTTCAGCCTGCGAGCCATATTCGACGTTTGTGCCTTCTTTTAATCTAGTTTCGTCTTTAGATGATGACAGTGAGGATGAAAATCCACCTCCGCCTACTCACCCTCCTCCAGATGAGTCCTTTGAACCTGAACTAGCACCAGTTCCATCGCTTCGTAGATGGGTCTATTCAACACGAGAAGCAATTGGTGGTCTTGTCGGTGATCCTTCATATCAGCGTTGAACACATTCACAATTCCAGTGAGCCTCTTCTCTTTTGGCTCAAGTTTCAGAGACTCCTAATCCAGAAACATTTGCAAAAGCTTCAGGTCATCCAGATTGGGATATAGCAATGAATTAAGAGTATCGTTCTTTAATGGAAAACGATACTTGGGATCTTGTACCTCTTCCAAAAGGAAGAAAACTTGTCAAATGTAAATGGGTCTACAGAACTAAGTATGCATCAGATGGAAGTGTTGAAAGACACAAGGCTTGGTTAGTTCCCAAAGGATTTTCCCAAGTTGAAGGAATTGACTATAATGAAACCTTTTCCCCTGTAGCCAAAATGAATTTCATCTGCCTTGTTCTTTCCCTTGCCACCTCACATAAATGGGAGGTCCATCAGATGGATGTTAAATCTTCCTTCTTGCATGGTGATTTGAAAGAAGAAATATACATGGAACAACCTCCTGAATATGTCCAGAATGACTCTAGCCTTGTTTGTCTCCTTAAGAAATCTCTTTATGGTCTCAAACAAGCTCCCTGAGCTTGGTATGCCAAAATGGACAACTTTCTTATTGCCACTGGATTCTCTAGATGTCATTCCTGTCCTAATGTCTATACCAAGAAAGTAGGAAGCCATCTCATAATCCTTTTCCTTTATTTTGATGACCTTATCCTTACTGGTAGTGACCCAAAACTTTTAAACCATGTGAAAACCATCCTTAAGAAGAAATTTGAAATGATCAACTTAGGATTTTTGCACTATTTCCTTGGCCTCCAAGTTTTGCAAACCAATGAAGGAATTTTTATTTCCTAGTCTAAGTATGCATGTGACCTTTTTCATCGCTTTCACATGGATGATTGTAAACTAACCCCTTCTCCCTTCCATTCTAGAGTCAATCTTACTTCCACTTGTACTTCTCCTAAAGTTGATGCCACCCTGTATTGTCAGTTAGTTGGTAACCTCTTATACTTGACTTATACCCATCCCGATATTTCCTTTGTTGTTGGTCTTGTTGCCCGGTATATGCAAGCACCCCATGAAATCCATTGGAAAGAAGCTAAAAGGATACTTCACTATGTCTGTGGTACAATTCAGTTCAGGATACATTACAGTTCAGGGGGGACTCCTTTATTGGTTGGTTTCACTGATTCAGATTGGGATGGCGACCCCGATGATCGGATGTCTACTGTAGGTTATGTTTTCAGCCTTGGTTCAGGACCTGTCACTTGGGCTTGTAAGAAACAACATGCTATTGCACTTTCTTTAGCAGAAGCAAAGTACTGAGAAGTGGTAAATGCAAGTCAAGAAGCCTTGTGGCTTCGACAGATCCTTTCAGAGTTTGGATTCCAACACCATCATCCGACCATCCTTTGGTGTGAAAATCAGAGTGCCATCAATCTCTCCAAAGACCCAGTTCAAAATCAACGTAGAAAACACATCGAGCTACACATGCACTTCATCAGAAAGCTAATTCATGATAAACTTATTGAAGTGCTCTTTTTCCCTACAAAAGATCAAGTTGCAGACATTTTCACAAAGTC
The DNA here is from genome assembly GCA_010110895.2 of Picea sitchensis. Lineage (NCBI taxonomy): Eukaryota > Viridiplantae > Streptophyta > Pinopsida > Pinales > Pinaceae > Picea > Picea sitchensis. The sequence continues at coordinate 26,240 of SNQJ01S0001136.1, read as the reverse complement.
TCTTACAGAAGCGAAGTTTTCCAAACTTCGGTCTATGTTAGGAGTTCAGGAAGTTTTCATGAAGGGGGGGTAGGCTCTAATGCCTCCTTCCTTATCCTATTGTGTCACTATTGTAAATCCTTCAATCCTATCCCAAGTTATTCTTAAGAGGGGATGTTAGGATATTTAGACACTTAGGAGTTAGTTAAGATCTACTTGGTCTAATATGTTGTTAGGTAAAAGTGTGTTTATTAGTGTGTTTCTTTAGTATGCATTAGTATACATTTGTAGTTAGGAAATCCGACAGTCATGATATGTTCCCGACATAGATTGATATGACAGTTCATACTCTCCTCGATCTTAATGTCCATTGATCCATGGCTTAACACCCGATTGGTCCATGATCTTTGTTTAAAGAGCATGGAGGGTCATTTGTCGATGATCGATTGTGAGAAACTGTCTTGTAAAATCTCTCTGTAATATTTTTCTTTGAATTAATAAACTGCTCCAAGTGGCCGCGTTGGCTGGGGCCGTGGATGTTTCCCCGTAGGGGTTTTACCACGTGAAAATATCGGTGTGTTGATCTTTGATCTGGTTATGTGAGTGGTTATTGAAGGTGTTTATCCTCTATTGGAATACCTGTGTTGTCGAACAAAGAGGTTCATAATGGATGAACTACACAAGAGACCATATATTGCTCATCCAAGTTATCAGAAAATGATCACGACCACTAGGAAACAATTCTATTGGCCTAGATTGAAAATGAACATAGATGATTGTCTAGCTAAGTGTCTATAATGTCAGCAACTTATGGCAGAACACCAACACCCAGGGGGGTTGTTACGACCTCTACCAATTCTAGAATGGAGGGAAACCATATCCATGGATTTCATCACCGGATTACCAAAATCGGCAAAGCAAAATGATGTCATCATGGTAGTGGTGGAAAAATTGAGAAAATTTGCTCACTTCACTCTTGTCAAGTCAAATTGAAAGGCAATAGATATTTCCAACATCTTCATGAAGGAGATATTCAGACTGCATGGAATACCTAGGGAGATTATATCTGACAGACACACAAAATTTACTTCAATATTTTGGAAATCCTTAATGCTTGTTTTTTAGACTAAATTGTTGTTTAGCACAACCTATCACCCTCAAATGGATAGACAAACAGAAAGAGTGAACCAAATATTAGAAGACATGTTAATGATGCATGTAATGCATCAGCCTAAGAAGTGGGAAGACTACATGCCACTAGTAGAATTTGCTTACAACAACGGTTATAAAGAGTCATTGAAGATCAGCTGGAGTAATCCAGTGGATAGAATTACAATCGGACCAGACATGCCAAAAGAAATGGAACAAAAAGTAATTCAGATTAAGCAAAATCTGAAAACTGCTCAAGATAGACAGAAGAGTCATGCCGACAGAAAGAGAACTCCCAGAGAGTTCAAGACAGGAGAGTATGTCTATCTCAAAATTAGACCTAGGAAGAGTTCCCTGAGAATGGGATCATGTTCCAAGATGGAACCTAGTATTATGGACCCTTTGAAATATTATATAGAGTGGGACCTGTAGCCTATAGGCTAGCACTCCCTCCCACAGTGAAGGCAAATAATGTTTTCCATGTTTCATTATTGAAGAAATTTGTACATGATTCTAACCATATAATTGACTGGTTTGTGATTTAGGTGGAGCCGAAGGGATAATTCCTGCTAGAACCTCAATGCATACTAGACAGGAAGGAAACCTCACTTAGGAACCGAACCATTGCACAGGTCAAGGTGTAGTTGAAACACTTTGGCCTAGCTGAAGCTATGTGGGAAATGGAAGATGCCATGAAACAAGCATATCCATTTTTGTTTACTTCTTTATATGTAGATCACATTGACAGATAGAGCATCGAGGACAATGTTCCTTTAAGGGGGAGGAGATTGTAACACCCTTGTTTCCCCCAATTTGTAAATATAAATATATAGGCCAAGAGACTATGGTGAACTCGATATGTGTGAATGTTTGATTTGATGAACCTTTGTATAAAATCTCAAGGAATGTAATTTATGTTATTAATAGAAAATGCACAAGTGCTGCATGACTATTGAAAGTGGGGATTTGCCAAGAAATACCACGGATGCTATGAAAAAGATGGTTAGGGGAACCAAGAATGGTTGAGATAACCCCCACCAAACTAGTACCTTGCTGGATTTAATTGCTCAGGACCTGAACAGTCCTCTGACCCAAGGATGAACTATAGTCAGACTGGTAGGTGGGAAGACCTCCTCAAGAGTTAATGACGGGATGGGGTAGAGCGCCCATCTAAAAGCCTTTCAGACCTCACCACAGACTGGGAATTCAAGCCACACACAATCTTGCTGAGGAATGAAAGAAAGGAAGGCATGGTGGGTAGAGGAAGACATGAGAAGAGAAGCAAAGAAGAGAGACTAAGCTCTCAAGTTAGAGGGAGAATTGAGAATTGAACGTGTTTTGGTGGCGGTAAGTGGATAGAAGGGTTATGATACAAGTTAATAAATGAGGGTGTTGAGTGATTGAGGAAGTACTCAAGAAAGCCTCCTTGATCGGTATCGAGAAACTCGTTCCCAAGATCCTGTGAGAGGAGGAGAGTAACCTCTGCCCCTGATTGTTGCTGAGATGGAAGGAAGAATTATCTCTCAAAGCATCGTAGTCTAGCTTGGAGGTGGCCAGTGGTAAATCTGTTAGGAGTTACTGAGCCTATGGTTGGGTGGAAACAAGCACCCCTTTCAGCAGTCGCATCATGTCATCTGGTTCTAATAATTTTTTTCATACCTTGTGCACTGAACTGGAATAATGGATGAATGCATGTATTTATCTGTTTATATATGGTTTTTGTATTGAATGGTCAATCTGTGTGTATACATTTGTCTTCTTGTGAACTTGTGTTTCTGATTGATCGTCTATATGCCCTAATTTATCCTTTGAGACGTCTTGGAACATAAACCTATAGGAAGGTTGGGATAGGAAGCATTGCATCCATCTGACCCTGTCGGTCTAGAGAGGATACCTCCTTCAGACTCCTTGTTGTGCAGCCAGGACATCATGCCCGATTTGTTAACAATTTCATGATAAAGCYAAGGAAGGATAGAGATATTAAATCTCGAAAGGGAAGATCATTTTGTTTGGAAGACGAGCGGGCAAGATCTGTTCGGGAGAAACCATATGAGTAACACCTAGGAACCTCAAGCTAAGCCTAAGGGAGCTAAGTCCTTCTGGCCTCRGAGCTCCAGAGGTTCGAGACTTTGGGGTATTTTCGACCCTACTAATCATCAAATGGCTGAAGGTAACCGAGAGTTCTGGTTACCGGCAAGTTGACCAGAAATGGAAGGTTTCCCTAGTGGTTAAAGGAACCTATCTTACTGACTAAACCACGATCCAACTCCTTATCGCAACAAAGCGTGAGCTGTCGATCGAGAATGTTTGAGAATTCCCTCAGCCATTAGATCTACATCGACGAGACTTAAAAAAATTTCTACTTCAGGAGAATAAATATGTTATAGCATCAAAATCCCCGAACGCCAAAGTTATGAAGTAAAGGAGAGTCGTAGATTTGGGGAAGATCGTTGGGAGCCCTACCTACCGTCCGATCATCCGGGAGGAGGAACCCACACATGGTACTTCGGTGAAGTCCTGGTTCGGGAGAATGGAGTGGTAGTAAAGACAAAACCCCTGAAGGATAGATTCATGAATTGACTAGGACCATAGATCTAGGGATCCTTCAGGTCCTTTCCTAGCCATAGGATTTGTGATGTATTCAGCACGGCATTGATCGCTTTGGGATGACAGGGGTGTTTTAACGCCAAAGTACTTGAAGGATGAAGTCATGAAGTAAGGAGGACCTTCGAGCCTTGGATTCTTTGGGATTCCTCATAGCCATCGATATACAGGGGCGCGTGGCACTAGATCCTTTAGTTCGGAGACTGAGCACTCTGAGGAATTGGAGGTGTGGTGTGTCGAAAATCTCGGAAACCTGAAGTAACAAGAGTCATCAATTTGAGGATGCTTCAGAACTTTTCCTAACCATCAGATCTGGGTTTTGGTCAGCCTGATGCTGAGAAACTTTGGGAGAAAGGAGGAGTTTTCATCGTAAAAATCACGAAGGCCGAAGTCGTGAAGTAAAGTTAACCGTGGATCTATGGATCCATGTGGCCGGATCTCGTTTGTGATATTTGAGGGATGTTAGAAGGCTACCAGTATGGTGTGATGTGGCAAGTCGACGTCACCAGGGTGACGTGGACCCACGATCGATGTGCCACATGTCAGCTCGATCTATGCTTTTCGTAGACCCTGTATGCCTATTGGAACGTGACACGTGTCACCCCTGGCCCTTCTATGTGTCAGCCCATGGTACGTGCCCGCCTAGACAAAGTGGTCAGTGAAGCAATCGGAACTCCGGGATTCTAGGACTTCATGACTCTGGAGGAATTGGAGTGCAGTATTGTAGAGAGACCAACATGCCCAAAGGTCAGAGTCACGTGGCAATTTTACAAGACTTCAGGAGTTCGGGACTTCGGAAGGTCTAGTGTGTATACAGTAAGGAGGTGTTCAACGTCGAAGTGTTGGAGTTCTTGCTGGCCTGCGTATTAGACCCCTGCGTGTTAGATGAAGGTTGAGTCCAGTCATGGGATCAGATGGTGGATGGACTTCCACCGTGGATTAAGGAACTTGGATACAATACGTGTGAGGTGGATTCACGTGGACGCCACGTGGACCTCAACCAATGAATGCTCGAAGAACTTTGGGAAACCATAACTTGCAACCCAAAGCTCAGATTCGAGCCTGGTAGAAATCATTAGAATTATTCATTTAAGTAGAAGAGAATAAAGACCTTGGATAGAGGATTTGGGATGTTAATGAGAGAGAAATTTTGATGCCCCATCCCTAGGAAAGATACTTAGGGGTCAGGTATGTTACAGAAAGTGTTCAAATTTTTTCCAAGATTGATTCCTACAGCATTATGAGGTTCTGGTAATCATTATTTGATTCCTGCAACGTTTATGTAAATATGGTAATACTCATTTGTTCCTATAGAAGGAATTATTTCTAGCTATATAGATTTCTTGTCTAGATTGTTCAATCAGCCAAGTATTATCTTGAGGTTATGAATGATTTAAAGACTAAGGAAAAAATATGGGAATGGAATTTGGAGGTAACACAAATCTTATTTAAAAGATATGAGAATATGGAACATAGGGTAGTTAAAGGTTCAATGAAAAATTTAATACCATAATTAGTTGTAGAGAAAGGAGTAAGTAAAAGACAAGAACCACAGATTGGAAGTTCAAACAATTTTGGGAAGTGGATTAAACCATTTCAAGGCAAGATTTTGGGTTTTGGTTATAGGAACGTAAACTTGTAAGTATATATGCTTGTGTAATAAGATTGTAGTCCAAATTGGATAGTCACAAAGTATGAATGAATATGAATATGGTCATAGGTAGAAACACATTCTATCTATGATTTAAATGTAGATTCTATGGACATGTTAGAATGAGCATATGGGAATGTACTCCCTATTTAAATTGTAGATTGAGTGAGGGAAGAATTGGGAAAAGGATTTGGAGAGTCTTGTAGGATTGTTTTCTGCTAGTCATTAGAATAACTAGAATTTCATGTAACCTAGATGGAGAGTGTGGGATTATAGCAAGTACAGGTTGTTGGTAGCATTAACAACCCTACCATCAATATGTTTTTCATTAATTGGTATCATATCCCAGTAATGCTTCAAGATTGAGGAGTAAATACTCTTTGAAAGAGTAGGTCAGGATTTAAGAACTATGAATAGTGAAGAAGAAGGAAGATAGGAAGAGAACTTGTGAGGTTATACAATAGAATTTTTGCAGGAAGAAGACAATTCCATCTAAAGACGCAGAGATGGAGAAATTGCTTGGAGATTGGTAAGTAAGTAAATGGTATTTATGTTTTGAAAATTCTAATTGTGCAAGAAACATCAACATACAAGATATTTTGACAGAGTATTACAACTTGAAAGTTGTAATAGAGAGAGTAAGGAAGATCTCAAGTGAAAGATGAATGGTGAAAAGGAACCCTCAAAGGAAAGGAGAGTTGTGATTGCTTTCAGTTGGAATTGGAAGTAAGGAGGAGAAGTGAAGTTCTCAAAAACATCATGAGTATAGTTGCAGAAGCGAAGGAGCATAGAGATGCTCACAAGATTCTAGTGGATATAACCATAAGAATGTCAAAATGTCAATCTCAGGGAAATATTGATAAGGTATTGGGTAGCAGGTGTGGAGGCTTGATACAGAGGCTTAGTTCCATCTCACATTTGAGCATCGAGAATCTCATAGAGAAGGAGAAGAAGATTACTATTGATGTTCATACAAAGGTTTCATGTGTAAGCCACAACAGAGGGAAGGAAGATTTTAGTGTAATTGGAAGAAAGAGGATGAGTGATAAGGAATTTGACAGACAGGTGGATGAGATGGAAGAACATCTAGATATGTTAATTAAGCTACTATAGAAAAATACGGAAGACCGAAACTATGGATGGATATTAAGAAAGAGGAAAGTGAAATGACCTATATTGCAGGTGAAGTTGAAGCAGAGGTTGATTGCTTGGTGGAGGAAAGAAGAACTTAGAGAACATGAGTATGACGAGAGAGTTCACTATTGTGAACCGGAACAAGGATTAATCCTTGGTGAAGAAGAACATGATTATGAGAGGTATGATGAGAGTCTCATGGACTGTCAGGAAAGTTTAGAACAACATAAGAAGATGTGTAAAACATTATTTTAGGCTCGATAAACTTGTGTTTAAAACTAACGATTTTTGTATGGTCACAGGCTTTACAGGTGATGGATAGTCATTTGAAGATGTCATAAAAATAGAGGAAGATGAAGGGGTGTTTTTTCAAATCATTGAAGGAGGACATAACAAAAATTTTGTGATGAAGAAAGATTAGACAACATTGTCTCATACAAGAAATCAAAGGGAAACCCATACATAGTTGATTAATGCAATTACTGAAGGACAATTGCAAGGACCTATTAGTGCATAAAGCATAAAAAAATTGACTCATGAAGATATCCAAAAGAAGGAAAATTATGAAGAGCATCATTTTGATGAAATTCTCATGAGGTGTGACGAAGAATTAAATTTGTTGGGAGAGTTTTTGAGAGAACTTGAGTTATATGGAGGAATTACAGTCAATGATGGGAAATGTTCACAAGTGCCTAGTGGAGAAGAGGTACCCATATAATCTAAGGAGACAAAGATGATTTTTGGTTGTACAACCAATTATGTGTTTGCAGATACGAAGAGAGATGATGAACATGAAGCTGTAATCAAGGAAATAGAGTCTATGTTATTTCCCAAAAATGAAATTTTACTTCATTTTCAGCAAGAAAATAGAGTACAAGAAATTGTTTTGAAGGACAATCATAAGAATGAAGGTACAAAGGATATTCAACATATTGCAGAAGGTGTATGTGACTCAGAAGTGAATGAAAATTTTATAACTCTTATGAAGGAGGATGTGCAACAACAATTAAAGAGTAGCAGTAGAAAATATCAACCAAGGAGTAGTGGAATGTACCAGCAAGAAGATAAATTGGACAAGCAAATTTATGAGATATGGATATTGATAATGAAAGTGCCTAAGAGGAGGCATACTGAAGTAAGAAGGACAGTCAGTAGTAGAGTACAGTTGAGTGTACAAGTTTACGTCAGCAAGGAAAATGGAGTATTGTAGAACAAATTTTAGGATCTTGGAGGATTCAATCATTGTAGACACATGACTAGGAAGCCATGAAAAGGTTCTACCTTGGGAGTCTGATGTAGGAGCACATTCTCTCAAATTAATATTGTTAGCTATACCTAGAAGGTCTTTAAATTTAATAAGGGAGTGGGTTCCCTAAATATGTAACCATTTGTAATTTCATAAGTTATTATATGATTTATAGAAGAGATGATTCGTAGACATCTATTCAAAGTTCTGGAAGGTTGACTCATTAGATGATAAGATTAGTTAATTGATTTGGTTAACTAGTGTATAATGAATCTACCTTGTTAGTAGAATTAGTGGATCTAAGAGATATTAGGAGTTAGTTTAGGATCTGAAACAAATTGAGTTATTAGTCCTGAATGTATAAATGCATTGTAATCCTACGGGCATAGGGGGTTGGTAAAGAAAAGTTAGATCAGTCACAGAGGAGAGAACCAAGGGAAAAGAACACCCATCTTAATATGATTAGGCCATTGACTTTGTGTAACAGTTATGTTTTAATGAAGATTTGGTATTAAATATGGAAATGGTTGTGTTCTTCAATAATATTATCTATGGATGATTAATTAGACAAATGTATGAATATATATTCATGGATTTAAGTGTAATTATGTTGGAAGATTGGTTGTTGTCATTGATGTCAACCCTAGTCATGGGCTTTGGACCGTAAGATTGATGAAGGTATTTGGACATGAAGGAAAATGCACATGAAGATACAACACCCATGGATGGATAGTATACATCATGTTGTTTCTGGTGGTATGTGGCACGTCACGTGGATCCTCATGGTTGAGGAGAAATGAATTTTTGA
>SNQJ01S0001136.1:0-16793 GCA_010110895.2 Picea sitchensis | reverse complement strand
TACAGGATCAGAGTACTCCAAGAATTGAAGAATTGCAGAAATTGAAGAAGTCTCAGGAAGCATTATCAGGTTCTATGTGATGATTGGTTGATGGTGATGATTTAATGTAAAGTTTTATTATCTCTCACATATTATTGGGTGGAAGGAAGGGGCAAGGATGGAGAGTTCAACTCTCTCTTGATATTGGAGGATTGTTTCTTCCTCTTGGAGGTTTATCCCTCCCTTTACATTTGGAAGATGTAGCTACCTTTGGAAGTCATTACTTCCCTTGAACAATAGCTATTGATTATTTCTCATATATTGTGCATGGTGTATTGTGGTGTATTGGTGTAACTCTTATAATATTGATCATTTCTCATTGGATATAGTTGAATGGCTTAATTATAAGTTGAAAAAGGTTTTAAATTGTACTTGATACTGATTCACCCCCCTCTCAATATCAACAATTATTGTAATGGTTTATGAGTGAATGAGGTTATGATGACTGATAGTTTTCCAGTATTTAATGAATACATAAATATAAGTTTCATGTAGAAAAGTGTGAATGCCTATTGAGAATTGAAACTGATGTATTTTTTTTATGAATGGAGTTTTCTATGTTTTATCTTCCAGAGCGAATCCTGGTGAAGTGTATCAGGAAGTTGAACTGTGGAACGATTGTCGAAAGTATGAGTTTAATGATGAGTGGTCAAAGTATGTATATTATTTTTTATTATAGTTATGATGAGAGTTGAGTTTTGGATATTGGCATCTAGAAATGTTGGAAAAGAGGTATCGACGAAATAGACTCAGTCATGATGAAATGAGAAATCGTCGGGAAAGGGTGTTTTAATTGTTGAAGATTGTGAAGAAGTCATGACCAATCTCTATGGAGGAAATCGATCTATGATTTCATGGATGTGTGAAATCATTCCAAAAGGGAAATCAATCAAATGGATCTGATCGTGATGAAATCATGATTTGTATGATGATTGACCATTTGGGAACATAATAATTGAATGAATTGTGGAATCAATTTGTTATAATATCGTAGTCAAATCATGATGACAAATAAATTGATTAGCAAGGAAGCGGAGATAGGGGATTATATAGAGATTCAGTAACACTAAGGGAGATTTGACAGTTGAAAATTACAGAGGATTGTTGAAGCGATCTGGTAAACAATAACCAATAGATCCATAGACTGGGAGAGGTGGATCACTTGATATTATCAACAATCAAGTTCAAAAATTGAAAGTAAGTGTTCATATTTTTTCCAATATTGATTCATGCAACATTATGAGGTTTTGGTAATCATTATTTGATTCCTGTAACATTTATGTAAATCTAGTAATACTCATTTGTTCCTGTAGAAGGAATTATTTCCAACTATATAGATTTCTTGTCTAGATTTTTCATTAATCCAAGTATTATCTCAAGGTTATGAATGATTTAAAGACTCGAGAACAAATATGGGAATATAATTTGGAGGTAATGCAAATTTGATTTCAAATATATGCCAATATGGAACAGAGGGTAGTTAAAGGTTTAATGAAAAATTTAAGATCATCATTAGTTGGAGAGGAACGAGTAAGTAAAATATAAGAACCACAGATTGGAAGTTCAAACACTTTTGGCAAGTGGAGTAAACCATTTCACGGTAATATTATGGGTTTTGGTTATAGGAAGGTAAACCTGTAAGCATATATGCTTTTGTAATAAGATTGTAGTCCAAATTGGATAGTTATAGAGTATGAAGGAATATGAATATGGTCATAGGTAGAAACAAATTTTATCTATGATTTGAATGCAAACTCTGTGGACATGTTAGAATGAGAATATGGGAACACAATCCTTGTTTAAATTGTAGATTGAGTGAGGATAGAATTGGGAAAATGATTTGGAGCCTCCTATAGGATTTTTTTCTTCTAGTCAATACAGGAATTGGAATTTCATGTAACCTAGATGGAGAGTGTGGTATTATAGCAAGTATAGGTTGTTGGTAGCATTAACAACCCTACCATCAATCTATTTTGCATTAGACTGGAATGATGGCATGGAATCATAGTCCACCTGGTACCACTAGAAGGATTCCATGTCATTCCCTTGGCCACCCTATCATGTCTCATCAACTTCTTACACCTTCTATATCCTTTTCCTTTTYCCCCCACTGGCGTGCATGCTATTTCAATTCTTGAGTCCCAAGGTCCTAGGTTTCCTTCATGGTGCCTTTTTATTGGGTTGTGGGGATGGGAGGGCCCCATCCCACACCCATTCACCTTGGCAGATGAATTTTCACACTAGTTTAATCTAATTAAAAAGGTATGTGGCACTATTAACGATCGCGACCACGATTGATGGCCCATATCGCATCACAACCCCCCTCGACCTTTTGACTATTAAAAAAGGGGGGGTGCTGCAAATAATATTGTTCGTATTCGGTACGGTGATGTGTCAACGTTTGGTTGATTGAAACCCCCCTTGGTGGTTTCCAAAACGACCAAGGGACCCCTCTGCATTTTGGTTCCAAAGGTTTGTCTTATGGTTCCACAGGGAGGGTAGGCTCCGCTATTGTAGCTCCACGTCGTTTTCCACCTCTGCCACAATCATCATGTATATACCTCTATGGCCCTGCCAATGTGATATTATGCATAACCCCTCTGCCATGTTGGCTGAAACGTTCCCCTCACTTCATGGTAATGTCATTGTACGGAAAAATTAGGTTTTTTTTTTCCAATTTTGCCAAGTTTTACATTTTTCCAATTATTCCCAAAATACATAATTTCAAATTCTTTCTTCAGCCACCATTATATCTCTTTAATTAATCTCAATATGACCCATTATGGCCCTGTAATTATTAATTTGACCCAATCATTTGTAATTTTATCCTCCCACATGGAATTTCTCCATAATTTTATTGCAAAAATTAGGGCTTTTTCCCAATTTCGTCCATTTTCCTCATGGGCACTCTGCAATTATGCAATTCGGTCAATTTCAGGCCCGAATTTTCCCAATTAAATATTTAAAATGATTGTTTCTCATTCCTGGGTTCGAATCTTTCAAATTCCCTGTTAAAATATCCCAATTTCAAAAGAATACTTTTAGCATACATGTTGTAGACATCCTCTATGACTAAATTTCTGAAATTTCTTTCTTCATCACTATGTTAACTCGTCCCATGTAAGCTTAGTATCGAAAATAGAGCTCTGATACCACATTGTCACATCCCCATATCCAAGATGGGCTATGCCACACCAAAATTTCAACTCTCATACCAATTTAATGCACTAAAATGCTCTTCAAATGCATAGAATTAGGTGGAATAACAACAAATATATACATGTAGCATATACAGGGAAAACCCATAATAGAAAATACATAAAGAATAGCACAACACTAAATAAAACACATAAAAGGAACTTATCTTGTATAATAAGCCACCAACTTTGTGCAGATCTCAGACTTTCCTCCCAGCCATAGATTGTGCTGCTCATAAACTCTCATCAACAGGTCACCCCCAAGATGGGGCTAAAACTCAACCAGGGAAAAATAATCCTAATCCCAGCTAAGTTCTGTCAACAGTAAAAATACTCATACTAAGGTACTAACTCTATCAGAAAACCTACAGTCCCTCATTCCTCACATGCCTGTCCCACCCCAGGCAGTGTGCCCCTTCTCTACTAAATAGTCCTTCAGTTTTCCCACTTCCCTTATGTGGCTTCAACAATGGGTCGGATAGGACCACATGAATATCTTGAGCATTTGAAATCGATCCTGAATCTTGATTCTGCAAAATTCAATGAACAATTATTAAAATGCACCTATGTACATAAAATAAATTCAATGAGATAAATGAATTATCAATAAAATATAGACATCTTGCAATCGGCATGAAAGAACTTGGAGTTCCAAATATACAAAATGAGGCGAAGTTGGAATTTGAAGAATTGGCCATTTGATATTATAATTATTTTTTTCCTGCATTTGAGCCAAAACCATCATCTTGGGTAGTGTAAAACAATCTAACATCAAAAATAAGTTTGAATAACTTTTATAACTTGAAAACACACTTAAAAAATCACTTCTTTTTTCTACAATATCGTAGTCAAATCATGATGACAAAGAAATTGATTAGCAAGGAAGCGGAGATAAGGGATTATACAGAGATTCGGTAACACTAAGGGAGATTTGACAGTTGAAAATTACAGAGGATTGTTGAAGCAATCTGGTAAACAATAACCAATAGATCCATAGACTGGGAGAGGTGGATCACTTGATATTATCAACAATCAAGTTCAAAAATTGAAAGTAAGTGTTCATATTTTTTCCAATATTGATTCTTGCAACATTATGAGGTTTTGGTAATCATTATTTGATTCCTGTAACATTTATGTAAATCTAGTAATACTCATTTGTTCCTGTAGAAGGAATTATTTCCAACTATATATATTTCTTGTCTAGATTTTTCATTGATCCAAGTATTATCTCAAGGTTATGAATGATTTAAAGACTCGAGAACAAATATGGGAATATAATTTGGAGGTAATGCAAATTTGATTTCAAATATATGCCAATATGGAACATAGGGTAGTTAAAGGTTTAATGAAAAATTTAAGATCATCATTAGTTGGAGAGGAACGAGTAAGTAAAAGATAAGAACTGCAGATTGGAAGTTCAAACACTTTTGGCAAGTGGAGTAAACCATTTCATGGTAATATTATGGGTTTTGGTTATAGGAAGGTAAACTTGTAAGCATATATGCTTTTGTAATAAGATTGTAGTCCAAATTGGATAGTCATAGAGTATGAAGGAATATGAATATGGTCATAGGTAGAAACAAATTTTATCTATGATTTGAATGCAAACTCTGTGGACATGTTAGAATGAGAATATGGGAACACAATCCTTGTTTAAATTGTAGATTGAGTGAGGATAGAACTGGGAAAATGATTTGGAGGCTCCTATAGGATTGTTTTCTTCTAGTCAATACAGGAATTGGAATTTCATGTAACCTAGATGGAGAGTGTGGTATTATAGCAAGTATAGGTTGTTGGTAGCATTAACAACCCTACCATCAATCTATTTTGCATTAGACTGGAATGATGGCATGGAATCATAGTCCACCTGGTACCACTAGAAGGATTCCATGTCATTCCCTTGGCCACCCTATCATGTCTCATCAACTTATTACACCTTCTATATCCTTTTCCTTTTTCCCCCACTGGCGTGCATGCTATTTCAATTCTTGAGTCCCAAGGTCCTAGGTTTCCTTCATGGTGCCTTTTTATTGGGTTGTGGGGATGGAAGGGCCCCATCCACACTACTGCTAGCATATGAATTTTTCACACTAGTTTAATCCAATTAAAGAGGTATGTGGCATTATTAATGATCGCGATCACGATTGATGGCCCATATCGCATCACAACCCCCCTCGACCTTTTGACTATTAAAAAAGGGGGGGTGCTGCAAATAATATTGTCGGTATTCAGTACAATGATGTGTCAATGTTTGGTCGATTGAAACCCCCCTTGGTGGTTTCCAAAACAATTAGGGACCCCATTTGGTTCCAAGGTTTGTCTTGTGGTTCCACCGGAAGGGCTGTGTGCTTAATCCATTTTCTACCTCTGCCACAATCATCATGTATATACCTCTATGGCCCTGCCAATGTGATATTACGCATAACCCCTCTACCATGTTAGCCCCACTTCATGCTAATGACATTGTGAAAAATTAGGTTTTTTTTTCAATTTTGCCAAATTTTACATTTTTCGAATTATTCCCAAAATACATAATTTCAAATTCTTTCTTCAGCCACCATTATATCTCTTTAATTAATCTCAATACGACCCATTATGGCCCTGTAATTATTAATTTGACCCAATCATTTGTCTTTCGATCCTCCCACATGGAATTTCTCCATAATTTTATTGCAAAAATTAGGGCTTTTTCCCAGTCCATCCATTTTCCTCATGGGCACTCTGCAATTATGAAATTCGGTCAATTTCAGGCCCGAATTTTCCCAATTAAATATTTAAAATGATTGTTTCTCATTCCTGGGTTCGAATCTTTCAAATTCCCTGTTAAAATATCCCAATTTCACAAGAATACTTTTAACATGTTGCAAACATCCCTCACATATTCTAAATTTCTGAGGGAATTTCTTTCATCACTCGTTAACTCATCCATGTAAGTTTAGTATCGAGAAAATGACTCACGATACCACATTGTCACATCCCCATATCCAAGATGGGCTATGCCACACCAAAATTTCAACTCTCGCACAATTTATTACTAAAATGATTTACAAATGTATAAATTATGTGTGGAATAACAAAAATATATACATGTAGCATGCTCTGAGGGAAAAACCATAATAGAAAATACATAAAGAATAACACAACACTAAATCAAACACATAAAATGACTTATCTTGTATAATAAACCACCAACTTTGTCGGATCTCAGAGGACTTTCCTCCGACTACATAGAATTGTGTTGCTCATAAACTCAAATAGCGGGTCACCCCAAGATGGGGCTAAAACTCAACTAGGGAAAAATAATCCTAATCCCAGCTAAGTTCTGTCAACAACAAAAATACTCATACTAAGGTACTAACTCTATCAGAAAACCCTCTGGTCCCTCATTTTACATATGCATCCCATCTAGGAGGTGTGCCCCTTCTCTACTAAATAGTCCTTCAACTTCCCCACATCCCTTATGGGAAACTCAACAATGGTTGAGGATAAGGACACATGAATATCTTGGCGTTTGAACTTCGATCCTGAATCTTGATTACATAAAATTCAATGAACAATTATTAAAATCCACATGCATAAATGACATAAAAATACCGATTCAGTAGGATATAAATGAATTATCAATCAAATATAGACATATTGCAATCGGCATGAAAGAACTTGGAGTTCCAAATATACAAAATGAGGCGTTGGAATCTGAAGAATTGGTCGTTTGATATTATAATTATTTTTTCCTGCATTTGAGCTAAAACCATCATCATCTTGGGTAGCGTAAAAACAATCTAACATCAAAACAAGTTTAGATAACTTTTTACCAACTTGACAACACACTTAAAATCATTTTTTTTTTTTTTCTACAATGTCGTTGTTTTCCACCCAACTATTCAAGAAATCTCAATCTAGCTTTACAAAAATTGAAATGGTTATAGATCTCACAGTATCCTCCTCAAATATAAATGTGGGAATTTGATTCTCAACCCAGTCTCTCCTCTCCTCTCCTTCCCTCCCCTTGTTACCTATACCCCTCTCTCTCTTGCATCTACCCCTCCTCCCCTTTGAATTTGTATCCCTCCCTCTTTCACTTTCATTTATCCCTTCCCTCTCTCTCTCTCTCTACGGAGTTGTTGCTTTATCATTTAAATATGTATTGGTGCATATCTATAAACAAAACGCATCCAGTTGTGTTTCAGTGATATAGGAACCAAAGATTGCCGTTTTTTTTACCTATGCAAACTTTAAATACAGATGCTTGCATTTTCATAGTGAAAATTTAACTATCTTACAATTTGTTATTACTTACACACTATCCTAGTACGTTATTAATTGCACTTCGCACCGGTGTGTTTCTAACTATATAGTGCACCAAATGAAGCAAGTTTGAAAAACATCACGCGCTTACTACCAATACTTTGAAACTTCGTTATGAAATAAATCGATGCATTATGAATACTACATCGATGCACTACACATAGCATAATGCATCAAAAAACGTAACTTGTGGAAAAAAAAGCATGATATGCGCATTTGTATCATCAATGCCACGAAATATACCTTGAAAAATGAGCGGGAATTTGTTTTTTTGTGTTTATAAGGAAAACCCTATTTATTGTTTTTCCAAATTTTGGTGAGGGATATTTGTGCAACAAATATTTATCGACAAAGATTTCCAAGTGGGTGGATATTTTTGAAGAGCCAAATTCGAGGGGGAGTACTGTATATCACATAGAAATATGCAAAGAAGAAATTTCAAGTATATGATTTCATTATATTAATCCTCCTCGACCATTCTCCTATTTGATTCAAACAATATTTAGAGTAGTCCAACCCCAAAGAAAGGGTTTCACAGTTACCTTGAGTATTAGAATGCCTAACCTAACTATTCTTTTCCTTTCTCCGTTATATATTTCATAAGAAGAATTTTTTTTAAGAAATTATTTATAGGGTTTAGTTATTTATATATATAGATTGTTACATTGTCCTTACAATGAAATCCTCTCATTACTGATTAGATCCCAAATTGTCATGTATTTACTTGAGTTTTATTTTTTAAGCATGCTTTGGTGATCGATTGCACTCTATACACAATAAGCACATCGGAGTGTATTTGTTTGTAAACAACACACCTCTTTATCTCAATCAAAATATTATTAAAAATCCTTTTCCACGATTGGGGAAGTGCACATGTTACCTGCATCTCGCATCGGGGCGCTTTGTTTACAAAGTGCACCATTGAGTTTAAAATGCAAAAATCATTGGTTTTATATGGAAATCATTATTTCTTAAATTTATTCATTGTTTGACGATGCATAATAAATAATACTTAGGAAGTCGTGCTTTCTTAATTCATAAATCCTCGTTGAATACAAAAAATTGTAAACAATTTTCAATTTCACAACGACACCATTATACTTTGTCGGTGTGTATATGTATGTGTGACACATTGGTGTGTATATGTGTTGTTGATGCCCCAATTCGAATTATCTTAATATACACACACCGAGATGTTATTTTATAAAAAAAATAATAATTTATATATATTTTTTGGAGAGATTTAGAAATTCCAAGGGACAAACAAAGGGAAGACCAATACATGTCAGATTGAGGGATATTAAAAGTGTAGAAGAGATGTTAAAATAAATGAACATAATTTCATCACAAGAGGAGCCATCCCAACTACAATGTGCATCATATTTAAGTAATCATTTTTATTCTTTTATGTACATTGAATTTAAGCATCGTGTGAAATATTGATTTTCAATCGTTTTGGTGTAGAAAGAAAAATAAATAGAACATTCATCACATAAGATAGATTGGCGCCGAGGAATAAAATGGTTGATCACAAACTTTGTGAGTATTTGTGTTTTCATTCTTTCTTAAGATTTCATATTTGATGTGATCTTTATATTTAAATGAGTGGTTTTACACTTTTCCATGGATGTCTTCTAATAGTTTCTAACATACAAAGAGGAGCCAACATATGAATTGATAAACATTGGGTTAAATATGGATTGTGGGTATATGTTGAAGAATGAAAGTTTAATTGCATAATTTGTAAGTAGCTATGTTGTTTAACTTCCTTGTTTTATAATTAATGAAAAAAAGAAACTTTTTCACATTGATTATATCATCATGGTGTTTTTTCATGTTGTATTAAACATGGAGGAAACAAAGTATGGAATGCACACATCATAGAAGATTTTGAGAGAGGGATCTTGAGCATGGCTTGAAAGATGTGTATTTTTATGAAGACTTGGTGCTAAAGTTAGTGTTTCTTTATTCTGTGATCATGTATATTCTATATATATATAAAAATGTACATATACTTATTACAATTTATTTCTATGTTTGTAGATGGAAGATGAGAGGGAGAAGAGCATAAAATAAGTTGATCAATAAAACATTATGTTAAAAACCAAAGTAAAATATCACCTAAAAATGATGAAAAGTAAGGGCATGCATGCATCTCAGAAACAATAATCAGCTCAATTCAATTGATGAATGGAAATCAATATAATTTAATGTTATTGCAAGTTGTATGTTTTTGAATATTTTTCTCTTTAAAAATTAGGGATTTTTGTTTAATGTACACAAATATATTGTCCCAATTGAATGAGGACATGTTACCAATAAATTTAACAATTAAAAATTGGTTGTCAATTGATTATTGTACTAGACCTTTACATTGTCCCTTTTTGTGAAACAATGGGTCTCATAATATATAATAAAATGGGTTTCATATTTCATTGCATTGTGTAGAATGTTGTAAAATGTTGTATTCTTGAATAGTGTCACGTGGATGATTTTGTTGTTAAAAATATGAGGAGAGGTTTAATTGGTTGGATACTTTTATTAGTGCAATCATTATATAGAATGCAATAACATAAATATAAAACAATATTTATAAAAAATGTTTGGTTGAAATAGTGAGTGAAAATTTGTAAAAACAATGAATTAAAATATATACATGTCGATGCACTATATTTGTTTTGAACTCACTAGACATTGTGTGCCATAATATAGACATGAACGTGTTTTGAGGTGTCACACGAACCGATACACATTAGTTATCATAACACAATGGTACGTACTATTGATAAAACACATCGTTCTATAAACAATATAATGTACAATAATAATATTTATTGTTTCAAAATTGTGCTCTGATTATCTACATGATATTAGCTAGGGGCACTAAATTTTTTTTCTTACCGATTATTGTTACGTTTATTATATATACCTTTGGGAATCTAAAATATTATTTTCACACTATCCTGCTTTATATATTATACACATTAGTGCATACTAAAAATAATGGTGTCAATGTATATCTGATTACATACTAATTCTGAGAAAGCACTAGGGCACATGCTATGTTGAACGCACTAGGTCTTAGGATAACATGATCGCACCAGAGATAAATATAACTTAATCACACTGGGATGGACTAATTATAAAGTGCACGAGTGCTAACTTTAATTTAAATGCAAGACTGAATAATTATAAAACACAGATTTTATCATAAGAAGAGCAAATATGAGAAATGGTGTATTACAGTAATTGCAGAACATTGGTTGCTGTATGAAAAAAGATTAGAATTGAACATGGTTATAAATGCATAGGGGAATTTTTTATTATATTAATATCTAGAGCGTTTTTATTATATTAATGTAAAGTACATTATAATAATGTATGGATTGTGCTTTCAATATTGCACAGTCGTTTTGACAAAGAAAGAATGAAACCATCACAACATCAGATCCCACCCAGGTGTTTTAGTTATATGGAAAATCTGTTAAAACCTCTGCAGCCAATGGGAGGTTGGCAGCATAGGATTGTTTTTAAATTTTCAATTTTTTTACACTTGAAACTGGCAGCCTCCCCACTTCAGAGATGTTTCCTTATAGTGACCTTGATTACCTAGAGCAGGTCTTCCACGAAAAACAAATATTTATAAATGTATACATATGAGTATGTAATTGTACTCTTGATCCAAATTGAATCATCATATAATTTTCCATCTGTTGGTACTTTATGGGTGGAAATATTTGGAGGAATCAACTTACATGGCCATTTAATGGTTGGTCTAGTTGGAAAATTGGGGTTGAAGCATAAAAAATGTTTTGGAGGCACATGAAAATGGCATTTTATATTCAAAATTTTTCCTAATAGAAGATGTATATTCACATACACATTCGATACCTTTCAGTGATGCAAAGAATCACTGTTGATAGAGTTCATGTGAGGATTATGCCTCTCACAATTTGACTACTGTAGTGGAAGCTACTTTCTGTGGGCATGAATGGATGCCAGCATCAACCCATTCTCATAAGGGGTTATCCATGTGTGTACTTTCAGGGGCATTCTAGAAGGGTCCAAACTACTTATCACTAATTGAGGGTTGAGGAATTCAAACCCTAATACTTTTAGGCGGGTAACTAGAGCCAAATACAGAGTTGCCTACCAAAGGAGAAGGGTTTCAATATTTTCATTGTACTTGTTCATGGCAGAGAAAAAACATGGGGTGGTATTTTAAAGAATAATGGGAGGAATATATGGCAGAGGCCTTTTTTGCTACTACAGGTGTAATAACTACATAGTGAGTTCCATTCCTTTGTATTTTCATTTGATAATAATAAAAGAAATGACTATAGCCTCCTGCTTGGGTGCAGGTTTTACAATGCTGTGTTGGAACACGAGTGCTAAATCTTGTGTTTATTTCTGTGGATAGTATTCTTCATTCACACATTCTTTTTATTTCATATTTTAGTTATATAATAAAAACAGCAAGGCAATAATCTAGAGATAACAAATCTGAGATCTAAGTAAATCTAGATAATAAATGTTTCAACATATTATAAGATCTATTGGTGAACTATTCCGTGGAATATCCATGACAATTTATAGATTAACTCCCACAATTTCAAAATTTTATGTTACTTTAGAATTCTTGGGCAAATATAGGCCCTTCTTTCCATGACAAGGCTTCCAACATGGACTAAATGTGTTGTTTTCTGGATTAAGTGATTTTAAGTTGAGGATGTATGGCTATTGCATACTTAGAATACGTCAAGTGATGGCCTCAATATAGTTCTTTTCCATTAGAAAAAATTGTGAGAAACACATGGAAAATGTTCTAGGGAAAAAATTAATGATTAAGTGTATTGCATTAAAATAATTTCCATGAGAATGTATCACATGAAAATATTTTTTTTTTTTTTTTTTTTTTTTTTTTAGAATTATGATATATATAAATAAATAAAAGAACTTAGCATGGCATAGGTGAAAATTTGGCATGATCGGTGATCATCGGTAAGGATTTTCTTCATTGCTATACCTATCATGGGAGGAATTTTCACTCAATGCAAATGAAGAAGGAGAACTGTCATAGCTGAGAAATTGTTTGAAGTTAACCGAAGTGTTGTGCTACGGTAACCCGAGAAATCATTAGAACTAGAATTTTTGAGTAGATGTTGATAAAGGCGAAGAGAGAGATGGAAGGCCGGAGGAGGGCGCGCATCCTTGGTGAAGAACATATTCGCCAGTTCGACTATGTCCAGAAAATAAATTTTACTTCCTCCATGGTGATAAAGGAAGAAACCTTTGCTACATAAAGTAGAATATATTTAAGTCTTAATGATAAAAATAGAGAAAATTATCCCTTTCACAAGATGACAAAGTTCAAGAAAAGTGATAGACTTGTCGTGGAATTCAAATATTTCCCATAGTTTGATACGTTGCATTCATGAGAATTTTTGATACATGCGTGCCTAGAGTCATGAAAGGAGTATCATGATACATGAAATCCAAGGAGAGTTAAGTACATATATGACACCGATCCGCCTGAATTTTACTTTGTGTATGGTTGATGATCAATGGAAGGAGAAATATCTTAGAAAAGTTCAAGAATCATATCAACTTTACACTCCATAGCACTTCGAGAGTCGGGGTAGGTATGAATCATTGGAAATATCTCGACAAGATGAATATGATCATGAGATCATATTTGGATTGAGAGATGGAATTTAAGGGGAAATTTTTGAATTCCCCACCTCCTTAATATTGCCAGGGTTTTGTGTATGTTTTTAGCAAAAAAGTGCACAAATTATATTAAAAAAATAAATAATTTTACAATGGGTTCTTGGGAATCGCCAAAAAATGTAAACTACTCCTCCCTATACATAGGTAGAGACCAGAATGTTCATGTGGGGTCTTGCAGAATTTTAATCTGTGACTTCGCATCGGCCCTAATAAGCAGGTTACACTGGTAGCCATATTTCTATTTCCTTTCACAAAACCATAGGTGGTCGAATACGAGAACAAAGTCAATGATAATGGGGCTCAAATTACCATACTGGAAAAGAAAAAAATGCAGAGATTGCGTCATGGCTTCCACAGAAGGGATTAGAGTGCCACACACTCTCTTGGGTGGCCTTAGCAATTTTGATGGATTTCGGACTTTCTTCTTCCTCATCCACCATAATGGTATTTTAATGGGTGCGTATCAACTCCCTACTTTCCTCTAATCCATCTCTTTGCATGTCCATACGGGGGTCTTTGTATTTTAAGATCTGTTCCTTTTCATAATAACTGGGATTTTCCTTCGAATTATATCACACGGCGGTGGCACCATTTCAAATTGTTGGGCAGAGCCATGTCCAGAGCCATATTTTTTCATCATCGATTAAAATTCTTCTATCACGGAGATTTGTGTCCCTCCTTGGTATTTCCCAAGATTAGGGACCCACATTCGCTTTACAATACATAATTTCTTCATGTGTCGTATTCTTATTCTTTCTCAACTTACTTCTTCTTGGACTCTCCCATTATCTCCCTTCTCTTGGTGAGAACATGTTTTGGTACCTCATCCTGGTCACTCTAGCGGCCCTGGTCGCACGACAATTGATAAGTGCATGGTTCCATGCAGGTTGAATCCCTGCTCCTCTTCTCGATTGAGGGTTCTTGTTCCTCAGAGACACAATATTATCCCCGGCCATGGTTCGATGAAGACCTCTTTCTATCTTTCGAATAATCAAGGAGGGAGGCAAGGATACTTTCCACTGTAGAAAGTGGGCTTCCTTTCGTCTCAAGGAAAAATATTCACCCGCTCTCTTTATTCCTTCCAGAGGGCCACTTCTAAGAGAAACAATGAATCCAACTCTATGAACCAGAGAAACTTTAGAAGAAAATCTCGACATCCTGGGGGAAAATGAGCTTCCTCCTCATATAGCTAGGTTTTTTATCCCACTAGGAATTAATCTTGTACTTGCACCACTTTCACCCATTATTTTGAAGGATGATCCAAATATTTTAGAGTGCGGGAATGGAATTGGCTTGCTCCGATGTAATTATTAAAATAAAATTTGATATAAATCATTTCAATTGCACAAATAGATTAATCACGAGAACATATAATTTAATTGCACAAATAGATTAATCACCGGAACATATAAATTTAATTGAGCTAACATATTAGCTTACTAACAACCTCATAATACATCATATTCCTTAAATTTCATAAAACAAATACATAAATTAACATGCCCTGGTCTGATGCTAACCCTCAGCTTTCCACTTGCCTTGTTGACGGCTTTAAATATGTAAACCAGCACCCAAAACCTTGTTCCACTACCAACTAGGACGGAGCTTCTAGCTATAGGATCGCATGGATATCGGCCCCGTCTTAAAACCTCCAACAAACCGATTGCACATGCGATCCAATCACGACCTTGAGAACTCAAGCTCTCACTCTATGCGTCCATGAGACCTTCCCCAATTTCCATTAGAGATAGTGTCCCCTTAGTAAAATTTTGCTTCCCTCATATCCTTCAACTACCCTTTCATTTACTTCCATACCTACCCATTTATTACCTTATCCTCTCATGAGTAATATCTTATCCCTTTAATTAATATCTTATCCCTTTCGGTATGCGTAACTTTTTTTTTAATTTAAGCGATATAATTTATTATCACTTTTAAATTTAATACCCAAAGTTATTGAATATAATGGGTAGTTAATTAATTAATTAATTAATCAAAATTATAACCTTTAATTAATTAATAAATGCTTAATTAATATCATTAGACCAATCATTTTTTTTTTTATTAACATGTTAGGGAAAATTAATTACCTAATAAATCTTTTACTTAATCCCTAAGTATATATTCTACTGGGGGTTGTTACCTTACACCCATATAGGGAAACGATCCACGAAGTTAAAGGTCTTATGAATTTTCAGGAAAAGAAACACGGTTTAGGCGTTCATATGAAGCCTTGGGCAATTGGTAAAGTAAGTCAAGAAAACTCATACATACTAGTGTATATGTACAAAAAATGAATGTGTAGCTAGTACATACAAGTCCACCGTGCATGTACTAATAATCAAAACTATCATCACAGTAATTTATGTTATGCATCCAATCCGGTCAACAAGACTAGTCTTTTATAAAGACAGCAAACCAATCAATTGTTTAGAAATCCCTTAATTACTATTATGGGTTCAGCGATTTTATTTAAAACATGGTTTAGTTCACGTAATAATGAATATTCATATATACACATTTCTCTTTTTTAAGGGAAAACATTAAATTCCACCATCGGAATAAAATCTCCACTTTCTATGTACTACTCATCCTTCCTCTAACCTACTTCCATCTCATTCCTATCCTTCCCTTCCTCCCTAACCTACTTCCATCTCCATTCCTATCCTTCCTCTGCTAGACTATCTTGGAGCGTCAACTATATTGACCTAACTCCAAATAGAACCCGTAAGCGGAAGTGTCGCTATCTCGACCAAGCTTCCCTAGCAGGCATATGATAGTCATCATCACACGTCTTGGGGAGCATGAACTAACACCATCCTCCCATGACTTCAGGTTTCGGAGGATACATAGTGGGAAATGCCTCCACCCCTCCTAACAGGACTAGGGTCCACACCCTACAATGGAATACACAGTGGCACCATGTTGCTAGAGGTTTTGTCATCGTTTATTCGGTTTTGGGCAATGCAATCACCTGAAATCATGCACTGGTCCACATATCATAGCAATGCATCCAAACCAGTATAAATTCCACATACAATATTCATACCATAATGTTTCTCGGTTAGTGGTCCTGATATCCACTTTCATCATCATTATCCCTTGGCTATTTCATAGCCCTTAACCTGCAGATTAGTCTGTAACACAATTCATACATTTCTATGCATTATCATCATGTAATTACATACTATCATCATTTCAATTTGGTATCCCTGTACCGATAAATTAACATCAAAGTTTTCCAGTTAGAAGTAGATCTCATAATATCCCGTAATTCAATTTCGACATCTATTCATAAGATTATCATTTATCTAAAATAGATTGCATCATATCCAACATCATCCTAATAGCATTTAAACATTCGTAAAATTTACATTCACATAATAGATCGCATTACATGCATCATCATCAATAACATTTAATCATTCATAAAAGTTCATACATTTAAAGTTTAGGTGTATCACTTAATAGTTTCATTGTGACTAGAAAATAAAGTATATAGGCCTCAGGTAATCCTGG
>SNQJ01S0001135.1:609150-629484 GCA_010110895.2 Picea sitchensis | reverse complement strand
GGGGGAATGATGGGGTAGAGAGAGAGGGGAAGAAGGAGAAAATAAGTGAGTGGAAGAAGGGGGTAGAGAGACAGGGGGAAGACAACAAATGAGAGAGAGGGAGAGAGCATTTGGATAGAGAGAGGAAGATATATAGAGTTAGGGAGAGGGGGGTAGAGAGAAAGAGAGAGAGGGAGGGACATGGAGGGAGATAGAGAGGGGGTTAGAGAATATTTCATGTTAACGGGAACATGTGCGTTCTCCTGTCAATAATAACGTTCATGCGCTTTAGGAATGCATGTGTGTTCCTAACGAACACACACGTTATTTTTGTTTCAATTTGTTTTAGGAAATCACACACGTTCTTATACATGTTTGTCTTAGGAACACATGCACATTGTTGATAACACACACACATTCTTGGGAACATGCCTACATGGCTTGCTTAGTGGAGGTTCATGTTTTTTTGAACCTGTCATATCAAGAACGTGTGTGCTCCTAGAAACATGCACACATTCCTGTGAGTGTGTCGCCTTCCTTCTCACTCCATTGCCACTTTATTGTCCACCAACTTCATGCACTCACCCTCCAAGCATTCAAATAAGCTTCATCACATTAAAAACATGGAGGAATACCATGGGCCAACCAATTCCAAGAGCTTATTAACTTCCTATGGTAAACCATCATTGGCCAAGCCTTAACTGATTCAACCCTATGAAGATAAGACTAACAAAATAATAATAATAAAGCATGTACACAACAAGACAAACTTTTACGATTTTCCACTTGGGAAACTAAATCTATATGTTTTTAGTTATAGTATCAACATTCTCGATTTTCCATAATATTTTCTACTATCACTTTTCTAACCTGAAGGACATTTCATTTGTACTCTCAATTTGAAGAAATAATTTTGTGGCATGATTCTTTTGTTATTTGAGTTGATTATAAGAATTTTTAAATATAGTATTGTAGTTTTGTATGCATATACTTCCTTGCCTTAATATAACGGAGATGGTCTACAGTAGATTGAGTGTATCTTGAATGATTATTTTTTCTTTAAAATGTTGGTTTAAATTGTTAGGGTCATCCTAATAATGCCCAACACATTTTCCTTTTTTTATCGGTGACATTTAAAGACTACCATCCTCTTTAGAATTTAAATATATCGTGAAATTATTTATATTAAATAATACCTTTAGGATTTGATATTTGAGATCCCTGTACATCCATATATCTTCTCCATCTATCAAGACTAGTTATGCCTTATTTTCCTAGATAAAGGTGCCCTCTTAGTTATAAAACGTTGTGTTAAATTCTCTTACTTTGATTAATTATCCCTCTCTTATATTAAATTTTTAAAAACATTTGATGAAATCAAGCTCTTAAAGAATATCTTCCATATGCATTGATACATCCTCTAGATTTCAACTGTTCCATTTTAAGCTTGAAGTAGTGAGGTTTCAAACCTCTAGTGGATACTCACCGTAGCTCCTCTCAAGGGAACATATCAAGGAATAATATAGGGAATGCTTGATAATTGAAGTGTTGGAAGTATGAGATCAAGAATGAGGAAGTTGGCATCTAAGTGATAGGAGTGATTTTCTCAAGAGTTCTTGGCTATCTTTAGAAGTCTCTTCACAAGTATCGAGAGATTGTAATTTCTAGATTTTATAAATGATTATTATCACAAATAGCTTGAATAGTCAAAGTGAAGATAAGACAATGTTTGTAATAAATTAAGAACTATAAGCTCAAGAGTCACGAAGGGTCATTAAAGAGACAAGAAGTTGGAATGCTAATATCCACTAGTTTCACTTATAATATAATGATCCTAACCACTACTGTCACAATTTTCCCCACTTCTTTAGTAATATGTAAGTATTTTCTGAGTGATGACTTTCATCAAACACTTATGTTGTAGGTGTCTTCTCAATGGTAAAATCCCAATTTATGGTTGTGGCAATTTGTTTGAGTTTTTTTAAGTGTCATGGATGATTTATATATGATTAAAGAGCACCAAAATTCCTTCTTTTTTATACAACAAATGTATACAACAAGAAGCATACAAACCCACAACTCACAATTTATATAATAAGAAAACACAAAAGAAATATATTTATTTATTTCAATGCTAGACTAAGCAATGCTACTAGTAATAACTCACATATTTACTTGAGAATTTACAGCTGGTAGTTTCCCATTAACTGAAAGAGTAGTTGTGCTAAGAAACTACCTACCAATGGCACTTCTGTTGTTCAAATATTGATGTCCCCATACAAGTAAATCGTCCTTTTTTTCCAGAACTCAGATTGATAGGAATAAATCATCCCCCAATAAAGAAACATGGTATGTACTCAATAAAAGCGACCTGCTCACAAAGGGTTTTAGTCTATTGTCAAACTCTACTCCTCTAGATAATAAACTCAGCCTCCTAGTCACACAAATTCCCCCCAGCTCTCATAAATTCATGCAACATAAAGAAACCATGATTTTCTTATGAAACTCTACCTCTCTCAACCATAAACTTGACCCTCATCCTCAAATATGATCTCTTCTATGTATAAAAAAATGCCACATGAAAGATACTTCCTCCATAAAGGTAACTTGACCTTACCAAGAGAACTTGGAAAAAATGTAATAACAAATTTCCACAAACAAATAAACGCATCCACCAAGATGATAAATACTCGGCCACACTAAAGCACAGTGAAGAAATATGTATGATCTCCTCCCTTCAACCAACTAGGGTGGATGGTCTCACCACCAAAACCAATCTTCCAAACTCTTTAGGGTTTTTGTCTCAAGAGAGAAATCCACAAAGAGCTCTCTAAATTTCATTTTATAAAATAATAATATGCATAGTGAGAGAGGGTGTCCCTTGTTCTCCTTTTATTCTCTCATTGACCCTTTTTTTACCCTTTTACCCTTTTAATAAATTAAAGTGATTTTATTAACTCAATAATGACCTAGGCACATTTTTACTTGATTACTCAATGTCACCTTTTAAAAATAGATTATTTTCCCGCTCCGGTGACATTAAATAATTGATTTCCTTTTAATATTGCAAAATGATTAATTGGATTCTAAGGCACTCCTAGACGTCAAAAGTCCCTTTCTCATTATCCCATCCTTTAGAACTTTTTGTTTTGGTTCCAACGAGATATTACACTAAGGTATTCCCTTAGACAATGTGATCCAAATAATACCATTAGTGCATTTAATTAAATTATGCTCAATAATAACTTCAACTTACAAGAATCATCAGAATGCCACGAAACCAGGAACAATCTATGCGGAAGTCATACCAATGATGAAAAATGGTAAATGGACTGGTCTAGGCCTAATCTAACTCTTCCAAACCCTTTGAGTTTGTCAAAAACATAACCTCTCCCTTATATTTGAGTTGACATAAGCCTCAAAAGTTATCCCCAATAGCATAACAGGGGAACCCAAAAAATGGGGACATTACATATATGTAGAACCTTTTCCTTCAAACTAAAGGTTATTTTTTTGACATTGTAAGCTAACTTCATATGTTAATAAATAAATTGTTGTTAGCCAATTGTGTTGATACTTTTGTAACATTGTGTTGGGTTATAGAACATTCTCTTCTCTCCCATTTCCCTTCATCCTTGTGGGTGTGAGCATTTTAACTTGTGGACTATTGTCTTTTCTCCCATTTCTCTTCATTTCTGTGAGTATGCAAATTCTAACTTGTTGATTATTCTCTTGTTATTGTGTTTGATGGGTGTTCTATATGCACTAAAAACCCTCAACTAAATTGTCAATCCGAGATAGTAAACTTAGAGTTGTAGCAAAATATATGCCAAGGTAGAAGGGTTGGTAGTAGTATAGTCTAACTAAGGAAGTGGCTATCTAAGGGATAATATATTCAAGTAACGCTATCTAATGATAAAACCCTACTAAGAAACTTAAAACTATATAACCTAAGTAATTTTGGACCAAGGATCGATGGATAGTTCTAAAAAAACAAGTAAAAACCCTACTTGAAGCAAACTAGTTCATAACAATAAGCAAAAGCAACTATTAAGCATAATGATAAGCAAATAGAAAAAGAAACTATTAAGCATAACAATAAGCAAATAGCAAAATAAAACTACTTTAACTTGCCTACCTAAATTTAATGAGCAACTACCCTATGAAAGAAAGTAAATAAACAAGCAACTATACTATCAAAGCAAGAATAGACAAGTAAGCAAGTAACCTATTAAAGCAAGTAAAAAATTATCTACCCTAAGATAACTTCTACTGCAATTAATCTAATTAAAACTGCTCATTGAACAACTAACTAACCTAAGAGGCAAGTGAACTATATTCTTAATTCAAACTTCAAAACTGTTTCTAATTCATAAAAGAAAATCTATTTAATTGAAAGCAAGAAGGACTAACAACTAACCTTTAATCGATGATAAGAAAATTGTTCTTTAATCTACCAAAGAAAAAGACTATCTATCCTACAACAACAATAAAACCATCTTTTGATCTACAAAAGAAAGAAACTATATCTTTTGATCTACGAAAGAAATAGACTCTATCCTCTGATCTATGAAAGCAAGAAACTATCTTTTAACCTATGAAAACTCAAATATAGTGTTGGTGGTTGTGTGAATGTCTCCGGTGTCGTATAATATCTCGATGGCACTTGACAACAAAGGACAATTCAAGCAGTATAGGCTCTACACTGATCTCGATATCAAAGTGAAAGGTATGGATTAAACAATCCAATGAGAATTTAGCCATTACAGAAAAACTGTTAATTACCCTGCATATTCATGGAATTATTAACCATCAACAATATAACGATATTTTAATTGTATTTCTATCCTATGTAAGAAAACTTCATAATTAAATTCAATCATTAACTAAGAATGGTAATTGCAATCTAATTCTAGGAAAGAATGTACATAAACTGAAACTATGCTATATATATTTTAACAATTCAAAGTGAGAGAAAGAAAGTGTTTAAAAATAGGAATTAAAGCATGACGTATAAAAAGTAAACTAATGAATACATTAACTAACAACTAGTTAAGAAAGATCTATTTAAAAATGGAATAAACAATCTATAATTAAAAACTGAAACTAATCCTATCCATCCATCAAATTCTTGTTAAAGAAGACATGCAATAAAACTTTGTTCTATTCTATTTCAAACTATGTTTTAAATTTAATTCTAAAAGTATAAATAAAACAATCTAACTTTTAATTGCACACGGGGTTAGTGTATCAATTTGCAAATTCGTTCCTAACTACAGAATCAACACATATTAACACAAGCCTTCATACTAACCTACAAAAGAGAGTTAAAATAATTAAACTACAACAACAAATTAATTAACAAAGGAGAAATAACAATGCATGTACAGGAAATAAAAAAGAGGCATCTAAACTATAAAATACATGAACAACTTAAAGAACAGTTACCAAACTGTTGGTGGGCCCCCCACAAGTCGTGGTCACTTCCTAAAGGCACACCACGAACTCAACAAATCGATTTCACCATTAAAACTCAAAAACGCAGTTTCTATATAATCTGGCAGTGAAAAATGCCAAAACAGAGTAAAATCGTGTTTGTCTCCAATACAATTGTTCTTCTACTATTTAAATTCTATCTGACCACCATGGTGGTATTTATAATATTTACAGACCAAGTGGTCGACCACAGGAGGGTTGAACCACTTCTAAATTGGCAAATTACATTAATGGTGCCCTAACTGCCGAAATAGAGCGAGCCAATAATCGCCCTGCTTAACAACTTAAACTGAGTTGTCAAGGGTTCAGTAGCTGGAGGGGGCAAGCAAGAGAAAAACCCATGTTCTTGATTTGCCCACCACTGGCCGCCAATACCACAACCACCAAATCGCCCACCGTTTTTGTGCAAGACGAAGTGTTGGACGAAGTGTCGGACCGGGTACCGGATCGAGTATTGGAAGGAGTGTCAGACTGAGTGCCGAAAGCAGAAACGTGATGTGTTTTTTCCCTGTAACACCGAAAAACGTGAATTAGATCCTTGGAAACATAAAAATGTGATGAATTATACTCAATATGAACATTAAACATGAATCATACATACCTGGTGTAGATCATACTATTTTAGCACAAAATTCTTCAAAAAGATTCTCCAAAACATGAAAAACACATATGTACATTCGGCAAAAGTGTCTAATAATTTTCATAAAATTGATCATATCTCAGGCCCAACATTACCCCCACACTTACAATTTTGTAGGTCCCACTACAAAAAAAAAGAAATTACCCCTCGTGACTAGGCTTGTTGAGGAGGATCAACTTTGGAAGATTCTCCTTCTTGTTGTGAAGACTTTGCCTTGTGCCTCTTGTGTTGCTTCAATCATGCTCTGAGGCTGCGGTTGGATTTGGTCATCTCATCAACCAACCATTGAAAGGAGTTAACCTTTGCTTGAAGGATTGCATTATCATGATGAAGGTGTGTTTCTATTGTCTTCCTTTCTTCCAACTATTGGAGAAGCTTATGGTTTTCTTTTTGTAGCTTCTCAATGGCTAGGGCATAATCGATCATCTCTGAGGAAGGCTTAGATCCTTTGAGGGATGTGGACAATCTATTAGTCTTAGGATCTAGAGTAGGTGTGGGTGAAGTAGGAGTGATGGGGGATTGGTAAGGAGAGGTAGGTTCTGATTTTGTCTTTCTTAGTGGCTCTAATCCATCCACAGAAACTTCCTTAAGTATCTTATGAGGGCTCTCAAGATCAAAGGACACTTGGATAGGATCTGAAGCAGGCAGGGGTTTTGCATAATGTTTTGTTCTTGTGCTTTGGGTACTCTTTCGAAAGGGTCCTTTACCAAATCGATTGGCTCCCCTCCTATTTGTGGGAATGATGGGAAAGTCTTGTTGGATTACTTCTTGGAGATTTTTAGGTGTAGGATCAAGAGAGATTGAAGGCATTGGGGGGTTAACAATAAACTTCTTTTGGTATTTGCTCTTTTTCTTTTTCCTCGATGAGGAAGTAGGGATATCAACAATATTTTTGTATTGTTCCGGCAAAGAGAGGGTTTGTACAAGGGGGTTTGGAGTTCTTGGAGAGTGGGGCTTGGATGGAGAGATAGTTCTTAGGCTAAGTGGCTTTTTTTCGGTCTTAATTGTCAATTGAGGGTTTGCAAATTGATAGATAAAGGCATCCCAAGTTTTCTCCCGTTTCTCTAGTTCAGCTAGAACAAGGAGTTTGATCAAGCCATGGTGAAAGAGACTGTTGTGGGGGTTAGTCACATTCTTCCTCACTTGAGAGGACATCTTCTCTGAGCTTTTTAGAAAATAGAAGGGGAAGTTCAAAAGTTTGTTGAACAAAAAATGAGCCAGCAATCTGAAATGACAAGCTTTGATATTGGAGTATCTACCTTCACATGTAATCAACCTCGTGATGAAGATGAGCGGGTTGATCAATTCCACCTTTATCCACTCCCTATAATATCCTTTTTCTCCTGAAATGTTCTAGAATTTGGGCTTAAAAACCCTGTTATAACTTGAGCGCGGCAAGTGGTGGTTTTTGAACCACATATCTCCCATTCTTGGGAGATTCATAGCTGCCGCAATGGACTCTTCTGAGAATTCAAAGGAAAGAGACCCCACACGTGTTGTCTTCCTATCGAAACAGATGGAAAATTGCATGGAGAGGCCGTCATCGTGGCCCTGCAAGTTAGATAAAAATGGCCCCCAACCTGCGCACAAAAACACCTCTTTGCATTGTGCAAATTAGGGAATGGAAAAAAGGTCTGCATAGGAACAGAGTTAATACCTCCTAGGCATTGCGATAGAGGCAAAATTCACCAGGAAAGAGCGCGAACT
This sequence comes from Picea sitchensis, assembly GCA_010110895.2. Classification (NCBI taxonomy): domain Eukaryota; kingdom Viridiplantae; phylum Streptophyta; class Pinopsida; order Pinales; family Pinaceae; genus Picea; species Picea sitchensis. Next base: position 621,662 of record SNQJ01S0001135.1, on the reverse strand, counting down.
GGCCAAGAGATGGAACAAATTGGGCATGGGCCGAGTGTAATTCAAATAGTGGAAGAAATGGCAGAGGCTCAACACAATTTCTCAATGCAGGGCAGAGAAAATGGAAATGGAGAATTGAGATAATGGTTACCCAGCCCGAATTTGAATGTGCCTATGGTGGAGTAAGTTGCACCCATGTGCGCACGAGCTGCCATGTGTGGGAATTTTCGAATTCGAAGGCTCATTTTTTGGGGCAATGTAATGATGCGCAGTTAGATCAATTTCCAAGTCTTTTGACTTGGACATTTGATCATGAACATATAAAGCATCTTCAATCAATTGCCTGCAACCAATTCAATTGAATGTAATTGATTTCTAGTTACTTGGAATCTAGGACAGTTACTGGTGTGTAATTCATATGGCACTTTGTTTGGCACCTCATACGACATTTCATATGACACTTCATACAACACCTCTGCGTTGAATACATTTTCACCTCTTATAATAGATAGCGTGCAAATTTGAAATGTTTTTGACAATCACAATGGTAAATGAGCAGAGGCAGAATGCTCCCTTGTTGATTTTTCCATCATGCTCACTCAATCCTCTTACATATGACATATAATGCCAAACCTACAATGAATAGGTTATAGAAAGCATAAAACATGTACTGTCAATATACAATGTACATCTTGTAATGAAAGATAAACCGATAAAGAGTGTCTCGTTAAGTATATGTTCAGTAATTTATAGCACACGGGAGTTTAACACTTCAAAAATAAAATGACTATTAATGTAATAACCTGTATCATGGAAATAATACAAAAATTCTTGCAAAGATTTATTTCTCTAGGCAATGATCATTTGTCATCTCATGAACCCCTCCCCCACACCTAAGTATTGTGACACCTCACAATCAAAAGTATAGGAAACCAGTATGTTCCCCCAATAGCCAAAGATTTATAGTATGTCAAGTGTAAAGATAGATTTCACATATTGGTCTGACGAGACGGTTAGAAGATGGCCCCACCTATAGGATAAGAGATCCTATATATAGATAAGAAGAGGTAGGTAAGAGAGTTTCAAGATAGTCTTAGATTTATTTCCCAATGGAAAGTCTATGGAGTTCATTAACCTTAGATTAACCACACATACTTCATGTCAGCTTTGTCTACAAGTAATGTCGTACATCAGGACAAGTTTAAATTTATTATTTATTTTTTTGTCAGATTACCATCCTCGCTAGGTAGAATTCCCCGCTGCCAGCAAGCCTGTTTAGTACTCTGGCAGGTTTACCTAGTCATACCACAGGCTAGTACCCACTACCAGCAGGCCTATTCAGTATCCCGACGGGTTAGCCTCTTACACCTTCAGAGACTAGCTCTCCATCTTTTAAGATTTTAGTATAAGATTGCTTTATGCAAGAAGATGGGGGGACATCTCTGAAAAAAAAAAATTCTTTCTTTTTTTCAATTGGGATGGTATTTATGTTAGAGAATGACTTTCCGTTATATTACTTAGTGATTGTCCCAATGTAAGGGGTACTTAAGAGGACGTGGCCTATCTAAAGATATGATATAATCAAGCTATTTAGTGTGTAGTGGATGGTACCATTGAGAAAGAACATAAAGGTATCTCTAGGATCAACTCACTTTCTTCTTTGTAGTTATTGTGATGTTTCCATGACTAACTTCTAATTAGACCTCCTTGTTACTCTTTGATAAAGACACTTGACTCACTTACTTAGGTTTCTTGGAAAAACTGTACAAGAGACCTCTAGGCTTGATAGTTATGGTGTCACTTCCTTATACAACGGTGAAGAGTTTCAAGAGCAACTGCTTTAGAATGCCTAAAAATGAGAATTTTTGCAAAAATATGGCTAATTACAGTAAGTCAATATTCATTTGATGCTTTAGCAGACACAAAATTCAAGTGTGACAATGTTTTGAAGAAATATCCTTGACACTGTGTATTCCTGGTGAAATAAATACTTACAGAAATCTCTAGAATTTCCTTATTAACAAAATTCAAAAACTATTTACATATATACAGTAGGACATTCAGAAAAAATTTCAAGAACAAGGGGGGACTTCCCCATCTACTAAGGCCAATGCCTTGTCAGTTGACATGACTTGTAGAAAATCCTCTCTGGAAATGGGCTTATGATAAAATTTGAGTCGGTGTCCATTTACTACAAAGGAGACTGGTCCTCATCAATTGTTTTAATTTTTACAGCTCCATTGTCATATACAGTGTCTACCTCGTAAGGGCCCAACCACCAGGTGGTGATTTTTCCTTTGAATGTTTTGAATCGGGAATCAAACAACAGAGCCCAATCACCAGGTTGGAAGTGCTTCTTCTTAATAAACTTTTTATGCCACTTGCTCCTTTGGTTTTGGACTAATATTGTTCATTGGATGGCATCTTTCCTGATTTCATCCAACTCATTCAATTCTAGGGCTCATTGCTTCTGAGCCTCATCTAAGTTCAATCCTAATTCTGCGGAAATACATAATTTCCTTACTTGGAATTCTATAGGTAAAAGTACTTGTTTCCCGTACACTAGCTCATAAGGGGTATGCCCAGTGGTATTTCTCTAGGTGGTCTGGTATGCCTACAAATCCTTTGGGAGCCTATCAGCCCAATCCTGGTGATGTAACTGAATAGTCTTGGTCAAGATGGATTCCAGAACCTTGTTTGTGGATTCTACCTGACCATTGGCTTGCGGGTGGTATGGAGAAGATTTACGGTGTTTAATCCCATATTTATCTATTAGCTCTTTCATCAGCTTGGAAGTGAATTGAGTGCCTTGGTCGGTAACAATTTAACGAGGAACACCAAAGCAGGTAAAGATGTCTTCATAGATAAAATTGACAATAGACTTTTCTGTAGCCCTAAATAGGGCTTTTGTCTCTACCCATTTGGTGACATAGTCTGTACAAACCAAAATATAGTTCTTCCTACGGGACATGGGTGAAATTGGTCCTACAAAGTCGAGGGCCCATTTTTCTAAGGGTTCTATCATAACTTGGGCACACAAAGGAATTTCATCAACTAACGTAGGTCTTCCTATCCTTTGGCAACTATCACAACTTCTCACATACTTGGCAGCATTTTTGAAAATGCTAGGCCAATAGTAACCCGAATGTAACACCTTATATGATGTACGTTTGTCAGAAAAATGGCCACCACATGGTCCATCATGACAACTTCGTAGTATTTCAGGTACCTCATCCTCTCGGACACATCTACGAATAATCAAATCAGGACCTATGCGAAAAAGGTCATGACCAACCCAAGAGTAATTAGCACTCTGTGTAATAATTTTCTTTTCATGAGGTGACAAATGAGACGGTAACTTCCTAGTGGCCAGATAGTTTTCCATATCTGCAAACCATGGAGTATTGACAGAAAGGGAAAAGAGGTGCTCGTCTGGGAAACTATCATCTACAGGGATATCATCATCCTTATTTTTTATTTGGGAAAGAAAATCAACTCCTACATTATCGTTTCCACGTCGATCAAGAACAATGATATTACATTCTTGCAATTAAAAAAGCCACCTGGTCACTCGGCCATTAGCTATGGGTTTGTTCATGAGAAATCTAATGGCAGATTGATATGTATGTACGAATACTTCATAAACTGTAATGTAATGATGAAACTTGTTGATAGCATGAAAAAATGTCAAGAATTCCTTCTCGGTAACTGTGTAGTTTAACTTGATAGGGGACAAGTTCTTTCTCACAAAATAAATGGAATAGGATTGTTGGTCCTCTTTCTACCCTAATACACCTCCTATTGCGGTGTCGAAGGCATCAGTGGATATATGAAATGGGAGAATCCAATTGGGCCCTCTAAGAACTGGTGTCACATACATCTTAGCTTTCATGGTTTCAAAGGTAGTTTGACACTGCTTAGTCCAAACAAAATCAACATCTTTTATTAGTAATCCAAAAATAGGTGCAACAATCTTTGTAAAATTTTCAATAAACCACTAGTGATATCCGGCATGTCCCAGAAAGATTCTCACTTCTTTCTAGTTCTTGGGGGGTGGAAGTCTAACAATGACCTCAATCTTTGCAGGATTGACTTTAATCCCTTCAGATGAAACATGAAGTCCTAGAACCACTCCTTCAGTTAACAACATTTTGCATTTTTCGTGACTTAGAGATAGGTTCATTTCCTAGCATCTGATGAGGGCTTTTTCTAAGTTGTCTAAGGCTTCCCGGTAAGTGTTACCATAGACTGTGAATTCATCCATGTATACCTCCACACAATCATGAATAAGATCGGAAAATATCCCTAATACTACTTGTTGAAATGTGGCAGGAGCATTACACAATCCAAATGGTAAGACCCTATAGGCATAGGTGCCCCAAGGACAAGTAAAGGTAGTCTTATCTTGGTCCTCAGGTGCTGTAAGAATCTAATTGTACCTGTTGCACCCATCTAAAAAGGAAAAATACTTCTTTCCAGACAAGGTATCTAGAACTTGATCAATGGAAGAGAGAGGAAAGTAGTCTTTCAGAGTGGTTTTCTTGAGTTCCCAGAAATCAACACAAATTCTCCATTTCCCGATCACTTTCTTTGGAACCACTACAAGCGGGGATACCCAATTACTATCGGAGATGGGATAAATGAATCTAACATTTAACAACTTTTGGATCTCCTCCTTGACTATATCTTTAAGTGCAGGGTTCATCCTTCTATGGGGTTGCCTAACAGGTGTTACTTCCCCCGTGGGTATATATGTGATGGATGCATGTGTTAGGGTGTATACCCTTCATGTCAGTGTATTCCCAGGAAAATGTTCTCGATTGTTCTTTAAGGATATCTACTAACTATTTTTGTTGGTCTGTATCAAGCCCCGATTTTATATGTAAAAATTTCCCTGGACTAATATCGTAGGGCATAGTATAAGACATGGAAGACTCATCTATCTCGAAAATAAAAGATGTCGAAGACAAAATGGATGGGTCTAATTGATCTTGAAATTCTTCCCCAAACATGTACTCAAATTCGGGAAAATACTATGGAAAATCCACACATGTGATAGAAGAAATAAACTGGATTAGCACATTTTATGTTATGTGCTCCTGAAGTGCCCATGCATGATCACTTGGCAATACAGGTTCTTCCCAGTCCTCATTCTCATATGGACATTCAAACCACCATATATTCTCCATAACAGGTTGAGCTGGAGGGTAAATGGTGAGCTTCTGGATAGAGAGACCATTTGATATGGTCATTTCCCCTTCTCTACATCGAATAAATGCATTGGCTGTGGCTAGCCAAGTTCTTCCCAAAATGACGGGATGGCCTTTGGCAGGATCCTTTGAGTGAATGAAAATAAAATATACTGGGTACTCCCATGAGGCTAAAGTAACCATGATATCATCTACAATCCCTTCAGGTATAACCCTAGTCTTATCTGTTAATTCCAAAATGGTTGGGGTAGGCTGAAGAAGAGGTTATAATTGTAATTGTTCCAAGGTAGTAGCGGTCATAACATTGATGGCTTCCCCTAGGTCTATGAGAGTGTTTTTAATGGAGACCTCATTAATTTTTATGGTCACTATGGGGTTTCTTGTATTCCCATATTTTTTTAGCTTTGGCTGCTCTGATATGTATTCAGAAAGATCTCCTATCAAGTGTACTGTAGGAGGGTCCTTCTGCTTCCTACCTGGCTTCTTGATACACAATTATTTGACTATCTTAATGTAGATTGGAATGTCTTTAATGGCTTGAAGTAGGGGAATCTTGACACAAATATTTTTCAATTCATTCAAAATGTCAAATTCCAGTTGGGTGGTAGGTTTCTTGATTACCAATTAGTCTGGATAAGGAGGGACCTTCGTAATTTGTGAAGGTTCATTTTGGGGAAGCTTGGGTTCTTTATTCTTCGAGATAATAACATATTCCCACCTAGTGTCATACGTGGGTTGTTTGGTGGTTTCTTCTTCTTCTTCTTCCTGGATGAATACTGAAGGTATCTGCCTCTCCGGAACTTTTCCCGATCTTAGTTGAATTTCCTGTAATGGAACAAGAGTAATAACATATGTCGGGAAGGCTTGTATCTCAACATTGTGAAAAGGTTGAGGGGGCTTATTATTTGGATTCGACACTGGTTGTGCCGGTAATAGTGCTGGTCTCGGGGAGATTTCATTTTGATATTGTAGCAGTTGTTTTTGTGGAATAGGAGGTAAAGGTGGTGGAACAATAACCCGGCATAAGCTGCAGAGTGTTTGGTGGGAACTGAGGATAATGATGGTTGGACATAGGGATAGGTGGAGCTCGAGGGTTTCCTTGGTTATGTCCTCCTCTCCATCCTTGAAACCAAGGATGTTGGTTCTGAATAGACCAGTTTTTCCAACCTAGTGAGTTCCACTGTTGTTGTTGTTGATAATAGGGTGGAACTTGAGATTGTAGATCCCGGTATGTGGGTTGGGTCCTAGGTTGCCATGGCCTCCTAAGTGCATAATAAGACTCCCAAGGATCTCCACTACTATAGATGGCTAATAAACCGGGCAATGATGAATATTTTTCAGTCACATGGTCTTCTGTATAGAAGCCACAAACTAAAATGTTATCTAATGGGCATTCCCTTGAGGAATGCTTCCTTCTGCATCTTGGGCAATATATGCTCATTTCTACATTTTCCTCCTCCTGTTTCTTTTTTATTTTTAGGTTGTCCAACTAGGAACCTATTATGCTTAATATATTTGTTTTGAAGTTTTCTAAGAGGTTCCCTATCTCTGCTCTCGTGATACCACCTGAACTAACTGGTTTTAAGTTTCTATTATAAGGGTCCCGAACATTCTTTCCTGTTTTGGCTTTACTCCTTGAGTAATGTTTACACATTTCACATATTTCAGAAAATGGTTTATGGGAGATGTCACTTGATGCCATCAGGTTAAGTATCTCTAGATATTCTTCTGAAATTCTTTTAAGGAAAAGAGCCCTAATTGCATCCTCTGGGAGGTCATGGTATTTTGACTTTTGGGAGATATAACCAAATCTTTCCATATAATCTTCAAGGGTCCCATCTTCTAACTGTTGGATTTTAAAGATGTCATTATGAGACTCTTTGGTCTTGCAATAGTGTTGGTACTTCTTAAGAAATATGTATTTCATGGCTTCCCAAGACCTAATACTGGATTCTCCCAACACCATGAACCATCTTAGTGCGAAGTCTTTGAGGGTGGAAGGAAAGAGTTTTAGTTTCTGGGCATCTTGTATGTAGTTGTAGCTCCTACACAAGATGTCAAATTCAAATAGGAAGGTGTCTGGATCTTCACTTTTTTTACCATAAAAGGTAGGCAGTGCTGAGAGAGGAATATTCTTCATGTTGACATTTGGAGTGGTGTCTAAAATTGGAAACCCGAACGTAGTTTCGGTTTGGTTTCCAGTTTCTTCTTCCTCCCCATGTATTACATTGTTATGGTCCTCCTAATCATCCATATTGGCTTGGTTTCCAAAAAGAGAGTACCTAAGTGGTTTTATCTTTGAAGAGAACAAGGTTTCCTTTTGATGGAAAGTTCTTCCTACTGATTGGATATCTGGGACTCTACTCGAGCCAGTTGAGACTATTTTCTATGTCATTTTGAGAGATAATTATATTGGTTGAACTACCAAACAAAAGATTCACCTATTCAGGGTCTATAATCTCTTCAAAATTAGGATCTCCTGGTGGTGGTGTAAAAGAAAAGGTTGTATTGTTTGGTTCTGCGAAAGGCTCGAGTGGTCTTGCCTCCTGACCCAATATGATCGATGCTTCATTTTCTTGTTCTATAGTGCTCCCTATGTTAGTCTCTTCATATACTATGTTAGCTCTTTGAGTTGAGCTAGCTCCTGTTTTTCGGTATCGGTCTGCGGATTTTATAAGTGGAATGTCCCTTCCCCCAAAAAGGTTGGAAGGAACCTTGGTTGAAAGGTCTGATTTAGATTTAATGTATCTACTTTTTGGATCTCTAGGTCTATTCATGAAAGAAAACAAAAACAAAAAGAAAAACTACCATTGGGTTTGGGGGAGCCTGCAATAGCAGATACACAAGTTCTTACCTCTCATCTTAAAGTTCCCCTGCCACCAATATAATGCTAAGGTCTAGGAATGATCTATTTCCTAACTACTTCTTACCTTGAGACAACTCCCTGACAACGACACCAAAAATTATGGGTGTTCTATATTCACTAAAAACACACTAAAAGCCCTCAATTAAATTGTCAACCTAGGGTAAGTAAACTTAGAGTTGTAGCAAAATATATGCCAAGGTAGAAGGGCTGGTAGTAGTATAGTCTAACTAAGGAAGTGGCTATCTAAGGGATAATCTATTCAAGTAATGTTATCTAATGAGAAAACCCTACTAAGCAACTTAAAACTATATAACCTAAGTACTTTTGGACCAAGGATTGATGGATGGTTCTAAGAAAACAAGTAAAAACCCTACTTGAAGCAAACTAGTTCATAACAATAAGAAAAAACAACTATTAAGCATAACGATAAGCAAATAGCAAAAGCAACTATTAAGCATAACAATAAGCAAATAGCAAAATCAAACTACTTTAACTTGCCTACCTAAATTCAATGAGAAACTACCCTATGAAAGCAAGTAAATAAACAAGCAACTATACTATCAAAGCAAGAATAGACAAGTAAGCAAGTAACCTATTAAAGCAAGTAAATAGCTGACTACCCTACAATAACTTCTACTGCAAGTAATCTAATTAAAACTACTCATTGAACAACTAACTAGCCTAAGAGGCAAGTGAACTATATTCTTAATTCAAACTTCAAAACTATTTCTAATTCATAAAAGGAAATCTATTTAATTGAAAGCAAGAAGGACTAATAACTAATCTTTAATCTATGATAAGAAAATTGTTCTTTAATCTACCAAATCAAAAAACTATCTATCCTACAACAACAATAAAACTATCTTCTGATCTATGAAAGAAAGAAAGTATATCTTCTGATCTACGAAAGCAAGAGACTCTATCCTCTGATCTACAAAAGCAAGAAACTATCTTTTAACCTATGAAAACTCAAATATAGTGTTGTTGGTTGTGTGAATGTCTCTGGTGTCATATAATATCTCGATGGCACTTGACAACAAAGGATAATTCAAGCGGTATAAGCTCTACACTGATCTCGATAGCAAAGTGAAAGGTATGGATTAAACAATCCAATGAGAATTTAGCCATTACGTAAACAATGTTAATTACCCTGCATATTCATGGAATTATTAACCATCAACAATATAACGTGATTTTAATTGTATTTCTATGCTATGTAAGCAAACTTCATAATTAAATTCAATCATTAACTAAGAATTGTAATTGCAATCTAATTCTAGGAAAGAACGTACATAAAATGAAACTATGCTATATCTATTTTAACAATTCAAAGTGCAAGAAAGAAAGTTCTTAAAAACATGAATTAAAGCATGACGTATAAAAATTAAACTAACAAATACATTAACTAACAACTATTTAAGAAATATCTATATAAAAATGGAATAAGCAATCTATAATTAAAAAATGAAACTAATCCTATCCATCCATCAAATCCTTGTTAAAGAAGACATGCAATAAAACTCTGTTCTATTCTATTTCAAACTCTGTTTTAAATTTAATTCTAAAAACATAAATAAAACACAATCTAACTTTTAATTGCACATGGGGTTAGTGTATGAATTTGCAAATTCGTTCCTAACTACAGAATCAACGCATATTAACACAAACCTTCATACTAACCTGCAAAAGAGAGTTAAAATAATTAAACTACAACAACAAATTAATTAACAAAGGAGAAATAACAATGCATGTACAGGAAATAAAAAAGAGGCATCTAAACTATAAAATATATGAACAACTTAAAGAACAGTTACCAGACTGATGGTGGCCCCCCCAACAAGTCGTGGTCACTTCCTAAAGGCACACCATGAACTCAACAAATCGATTTCACTATTAAAACTCAAAAACCTAGTTTCTATATTATATGGCAGTGAAAAATGCCAAAATAGAGTAAAATCGTGTTTGTCTCCAATACATTGGTTCTTCTACTGCTTAACTTCTATCTGACCACCACGGTGGTATTTATAATATTTACAGACCAATTGGTCGACCACAGGAGGTTCGAACCACTTCTAAAATTAGCAAATTACATTAATGGTGCCCTAACTACCGAAATAGAGCGAACCAATAATCGCCTTGCTTAACAACTTAAATTGAGTTGTCAAGGGTTTAGTAGCTAGACGGGGCAAGCACGAGAAAATCCCATGTTCCTGATTCGCCCATCACTGGCTGCCAATACCATAACCGCCAAATCGCCCACATTTTTGTGCAAGACACAGTGTTGGACGAAGTGTCGGACTGGGTACCAGATCGAGTATTGGAAGGAGTGCCGCACTGAGTGTCAGAAGCATAAATGTGATGCGTTTTTGCCTTGTAACACCAAAAAACGTGAATTAGATCCTTGGAAACATAAAAACGTGATGAATTATACTCAATATCAACATTAAACACGAATCATACATACCTGGTGTAGATCATACCGTTTAGCACAAAATTATTCAAAAAGCTTCTCCAAAACATGATAAACACATATGTACATTCGACAAATGTGTCTAATAACTGTCATAAAATTGATCATATCTCGGGCCCAATAGTGTTTATGTTCACTATTTTTTTATTCTTTCTAACATTTGACATGAAGCATGGAGCCTCTCAATAGCTTGTAGACTATTCTTGTATACTATAATCAAAATTTATGATTACTCATGTACCAAAGTTGGTGGACTAGACTATAATAAAAATTTATGATTACTCATGTACCAAAGTTGGTGGACTAGACTATAATAAAAATTTATGATTACTCATGTACCATAGTTTGTGGACAACTCTCTGAATTTCTATATCTTAAGCTTATTTCTTTTGAGCTTGGTGTTCTAATTAATTTGAAGTAGGGATTTTCACGGTGAAAATGGACTATTTTTGAAATCCTTGAATGATTGATTATGTACTAAACCTAGTTATAGACTACTTTGCTATGGTTCATGTATGATTGGTTCACCTTAGCTTGTTTTCTAACGAGTTTTACAAAACAAGTTTTACAAAATAAGATATATCTAACAATGAGAATTTCTCTTTTGAAGAGGGAGGATATGTACCTTCCACATTCCATTGTTGCTTTGTTGTATCTCATTTCTTAGCTTAAACACTCCATTTTATTTTTATTTATTGCATTATATTAAATAAGTTTAAATTACATTTCATTTAGAATAAAGTCCAACATTAAAAGACAATTTTATCATGCATATTGAACCACGGAAGGTTAAGTAAATATTTTGTCTCACTAAACTTATGTCGTTAGCTAATTAAGTCATTTATCCCAATATACTTATGTTGTCAACTAGGATCAAAATCTCATATCAAGTTATTATTAGTGGCGTTGACATTAATACCTCTCTTAATATTAAAATCAAATGTCAAGCAAATCAAAGCCTCAAAGCCTCTACTTAATCAAGTTGCGTCATCAAGTGATCGTCATCTCTTTTGTATGAAGAGACATGATTTCTTGCCCATAAGATCAGGAGTCCGGAGGTGTCGCAGTAAATCAATCCGACCTTTACGATGCCGAAATTTATTCAAATCATTTCAATTCATTTATTTTTAAATTATAAAATTCATTTTAGATTTCATTTTATTGGAAAACCCTATAATGTTTTTAATCTTTGAAATTCATTTAACCAATTTTAATAATTATAATAAAATTAATCATGAAATTTTCATGTTTCTTCCTTTTGCAGCTAAGCAACTATATTTTCAAAACCTAGTCTAAACATTCTACCTTTTAATTGTTTTTTTGTAAACATATACAATGATCATTCATTCATACCTTAATAACCAGAGTTATAAACCCTAATTTCTAGGAGTGGTAGCTGTAGTCAAATTCTTATGAGCTTCGCACTTGGTATTCTATTCTATGAAAGGCCTACCATTTGTTGTAACAACACATGCAAGAATCATTCTCTTTTGGTTTGTCGCAAGTGAAAGGATTGAAACATCATTTCAATCCGTTCCTCTCAACATCTATATATTGTGGAAATATATTCTAAGATTTTTCTACTAATAGAAACAAAGGGGCAGTCCTTTTCTCTTAACATCTAAATATTGTGGAAAGATATTTTAAGATAACAAAGGGGTAGTCCTTTCCTCTTAACATCTATATATTGTGGAAAGATATTCTAAGTTTTTTCTACTAATAGAAACAAAGGAGCTTATGGTGGAAGCTTTATGCAACAGAAAATGATTTTTTTTTTTTNTTTGTCGCAAGTGAAAGGATTGAAACATCATTTCAATCCGTTCCTCTCAACATCTATATATTGTGGAAATATATTCTAAGATTTTTCTACTAATAGAAACAAAGGGGCAGTCCTTTTCTCTTAACATCTAAATATTGTGGAAATATATTTTAAGATAACAAAGGGGTAGTCCTTTCCTCTTAACATCTATATATTGTGGAAAGATAT
>SNQJ01S0001135.1:570729-606807 GCA_010110895.2 Picea sitchensis | reverse complement strand
CTTTTTAATGTCGGAAAGTGATTAATTGGATCCTAAGACATTCTCAGACATTGGAAGTCCCTTTCTCATTATCCTAACCTTTATACTTTTGTGTTCTGGTTCCAAAGAGCTATTACACTAAGGTATCCCCTCAGATATTTTGATCCAAATAATACCATTAGTGCATTTAATTAAAGGCGTTGGCTAAACATTCTACCTTTTGGGCTTTTTGGCTGGAATCTGGTGATGTAAATTCAGACAAAATCTCTATTTTCTATTGTTTAAATTGTATTTCTGAATGCATAAATGGATTCAACGTGCTGAAAAACCCTTGGGGCACCCAGATTATACAAACTTAGCCACTAAAATCTGTAGATCCAACCATTCATCACCAGATTTCAGGAAAAATCAAACGGAAAAAATTGTCGGAAAACAACCAAAAGGTAGAACATTTAGACTACTGCTTAATTAAATTATGCTCAATAATAACTTTCATTTATGTGAATCGTCGGAATGCCACGAAACCAATAACAATCTATTCAGAAGTGATCTCGATGATGAAAAATGGTAAATGGACTAGTATGGGCCTCATCTAACTCCTCCAAACTCTCCGAGCTCCCCAGTAACATAATCTCACCCTTTAGTCTGAGTTGACACAAGCCTCAGAAGTTATCCCCAATTGTGGAACAGGGGAACCCAAAAATGGGGACATTACATATAAGTAGAACCATTGCCTTTGAACTAAAGGTTATTTTTTTGACATTGTAAGCTAACTTCATATGTTAATAAAGAAATTGTTGTTAGCCAATTGTGTTGATACTTTTGTAACATTGTGTTGAGTTGTAGTCTATTCTCGTCTCTCTCATTTCTCTTCATGCTTGTGAGTGTGAGCATTCTAACTTGTGGACTATTTTTTTCTCTCCCATTTCTCTTCATTCCTCTGAGTATGAAAATTCTAACTTGTTGATTATTCTCTTGTTATTGTGTTCATGTTCACTTATTTTTTATTCTTTCTAACATTTGACATGAAACATGGAGCCTCTTAGTAGTTTGTAGACTATTCTTGTATACTATAATCAAAATTTATGATTACTCATGTACCATAGTCGGTGGACTAGACTATAATCAAAATATATGATAACTCGTGTACCATAGTTAGTGGAGTACTCTCTGAATTTCTATATGTTAAAACTTATTTCATTTAAACTTGGTGTTCTAACTAATTTGAAGAAAAGATTTTCATGGTGAAAATGGACTATTTTCTAAATCCTTAAATGATTGATTATGTATTAAATCTAGTTGTAGAGTACTCTGCTATGCTTCATGTATGATTGGTTCATCTTAACTTGTTTTCTAACAAGTTTTACAAAAGAAGATGTACCTAACAATTATAATGTCTCTTTTGAAGAGGGAGGATATGTATCTTCCACATTACATTGTTGCTTTGTTGTATCTCATTTCTTAGCTTAAACACTCCATTATTTATTGCACTATATTAAATTAAATTAGTTTAAATTACATTTCATTTAGAATAAAATCCAACATTAATTTTTTTTTTTATCATGCATATTGAACCACATAAAGTTAATTCTTTTGTCCCAATAAACTTATGTTGTCAACTAGGATCAAAATCTCACATCAAGTTACTATCATGGCATTAATACCTCTCTTAATATTAAAATCAAATGTCAAACAAATCATTTAAAAGTATGTTGCAATCTCTCTACTCAAAGCCTCTACTTAATCAAGTTGCGTCATCAAGTGATCGTCATCTGTGTTGTGGGGCTATACCCGTGGAAACTAGCCGTCCTAAAGCTGTACGAAGAGACATGCTTTCTTACCCATCAGATCAGGAAGAGGAGTCCGGACGTGTCGCAGTAAATCAATCCGACCTTTACGATGCCGAACTTTATTCAAATCACTTCAGTTCATTTATTTTTAAATTATAATTTATACTTATTGTATTTTAGATTTCATTTTATTGGAAAATTCTATAATATTTTAATCTTTTGCTTTTGAAATCATCGGGGAGTATGTTAAGTGGGCAAAAAAAACATGTCTTATTTTTAATAAAATATGGGTTTGAATTTGGTTAGATTTTTAAGAATAATCTGAATTTTGCATGAATCAAAATTTCATACATTTCAAAACTTTACTTCAAAGGTTTTATTCTATTTTAAACTAACCTAAATACTAAAAAATAATCAATAAAAATTATAAATTAATCGAAAATTTAAAACCTAACTAACTATAAAATTAACCTTTACGGGGAAGACCATACCGATTTCATTATACATACCATGATTATTCATTGATACCTTAATAACCAGATTTATAGTCCCTAATTTCTAGGAGTGGGAGTTGTAGTCACATTCTTGTGAGCTTCGCACTTCGTATTCTATTCTATGAAAGGCCTACCATTTGTCGTAACAACCCACGCAAGAATCATTTTCTCGTTTGTTTTGTCACAAGTGAAAGGATTAAACCGTCATTTCAATCCCTTCCTCTCAACATCTATATATTGTGGAAAGATATTCTAAGATTTTTTCTACTAATAGAAACAAAGGAGCTTATGGAGGAAGCTTATAAACAAGAAAATAAAGATTTTTTTTCCTAATGAGGATACTCAACTTTTTCAATATTATTCTCTTTATCGTGGATAGCGGGATGTTTATTTAGTTTATATATATATATAATTGTTATTATTATTATTATGTGTTCGATGTTAAATTAATTAATGTAAATGTATTTTAAATTTTAATTAAAAGATGAAAAAAATTATATCTCAAAAAATTTAATCTTTCTTAGTGTTTGATAAATATTTTTTTTATTTGGTTTATTGAAAGGTGGGCTAGAATTGACTTACTACTTATGAATGGAATGCACTTATTTATTGCTTATGTCCTTGAACAAGATGCTCTTTTATCCACATTTATGTCTTTGATTAACAATCATTCATTTTGAGGAGAGTCGTCCTTATTAGAATTTGGTTATATAGGAAGCTAGACCTCTAGGTGCATCATTCCACCATGCATGAAACTTGGATCAGAGTGGCATTATGCTAATCCATTTATGTCGTATTCTAGCCATCTTTGTGGCCATAAAGAAAGTCCATTTTCTACAAGATTAGGTCACTGCAAAATTGAATTTTATGGGAGTCAAATGAATGCACATAAAAATATTGGATTTTATGGGAGTTGAAATGGCATAAGCACACTTTCCAAATCAATGGGCTCATTCTCTGTGGATTTAGTCAAAAATAAGTTTATTGCTTACCACAAGGGTCTTTTTATCCTCACCTACCTCATTTCCTACCAAAGTAAGCATTTCTTTCTCAACCTGCCTTGCTTCCTCAAAAAAATTCACCATTGTTGTTTTACAAGTTCTTTTGACAAACATAGCAATAGATGCATGCAGAGCATATATGTAGTATTCAACTACTACCCCTTCAGTTGGTTGGGTGTTGAATTGTGGTGAAGTGTTGATTGAAGTATTTAATTCATTCTTTCTCCTCTATTTTAATAGTTATTAACTCTTTTTGATAAAGTAGATGGAGTACTTTCTTCACCAAACTTATTAATCAATTCATTTTCAAAATCATCCTAGCCTATCGTAGAACCTGTGGGTAGACTAGAGTACCAAGTGGATTCCTTATTTTCAAAAGTATATGCGAACAATCAATGTACCACATCGTCATGTTCTACATTCATTAATCACACATCCAAATATAAATGTTTTATGTGGTCATCCGGGACACATGATTTTTCAAGGTCAATTTAGGAAGAGTTATTTCAAGGTTCTCAGGTAAATCATAAAGTTTCCCCTATAGGCTAAAAACACCTTTGGATATCGATGCATGCATGCAAGGTTGATTTTCGACAATTTAATGAGTTAGTAATTCATGTAAATTTTCATAAGCTCCCTTGTTGAACTTAGGTTCAAGAGTTGGGGAATGTGTGGTGTGAGGTAAATATAGGAGTGATGGTGGGATCTGGTCCATAGGTTTAGGAATCTCTTGAAGAGAAAGCTAAACCAAATCTTCCACGGAGTAAAACAAGAGTTCTTCTTTGATTTGAATATGTTTTTTGTGAGTTGGATTCCATCTAGGCAACTGAGGTGGAACAGGAAACTATCCAATCTCCTAAGCATATGCCTAGGTGAGACAACATAGATTGTTTATATTTGGATGAGGAACTGCATAAATATGTTTATGGGGTGTTTCAACATTTTTAAAAATAGTTTCATTGTCCTCGAATATCATGGTTAGGACTAAAAGATCACCTTGATCGTGAATATAGTTGGGTTGGGGTTCATTGTTTGAACGTTAAGAACCTTGACCACATGAAGAGAGAGTATTTCTACCATCCATACAATCCATGCCCTCCTTCTAGCAACAATTTCTATTGTCATGGGAAAGGTTCCTTTCTCAATAGAAGGGATTTTCCTTGATATAGAGTCTCAATTAGACCTTAAATTGTTTAGAATACAAAAACCATTTGGATTCTAGCCTGATAATCATTACTATTGAGATATGAAATGAAGGGTGGAATGCAAAATGTAGAATGACTTTAATCTATATGTAGATTGAAATCCCATTCTAGCTATCCTAGCTAGGAATACATCTTGACTAGTGAATACAATATTAGCTATATATTTATGTTAGTATTTCATGAACATGAAGCTATCTAAGAAAACAACAAAAACATCTCTCTCTCTCTCTCTCTCTCTCTCTCTCTCTCTCTCTCTCTCTCTACACCATGCAGAAGATCAAATTTGATTGTCTACACCGCATCACACACACACACGGGTCTATTATTACATTGCTATCCACAACCTCACATTCACCATAAAAAAAAAAAACATTTCAAAAAAACAAAGCAAGAATTGTAACCTTCATATAGGAAAATCTATAATAGAAAAATACAGCCTTATGTATATCCTAGTAACAAAATAAGTATGATAAGTAGTTCTCAACATACACATTACTAGACACTGATGCTCCTCAAAATTGACCATGAGGGATTCTTCTCATAAAAAAATTACCAGTTTATGAAGTATTAATATTCCAAAGACCTTTACATGGATAGTTGATTCTCTTTTATAGATTTCAAGTTTATAATTATCTTGTGGCTTCTTAGATACCATTCTGAAAAGTTATGAACTTTCTATCTTCCTTATTTTTTAAAAGAATATTGTATACCGAAATTTGTCTTTTATTGAGGTCATATTTGAATGTGTTCTTTGTCTTTCAAGTAAGCTAACCAAACATGTTCAGAAGAAATCCCTATGATTCAACTAAGAATTAATAGTTCAAAAGTGAAATCATATGATACTAAGTCTTGGGTATGGGGGCCCACACATATGTGGAGCATACTAATGAATGAATTAATCAAAATAATTTTTTTCTAAGTTTGCAATATGCTATTTTAGAGCCTCCTTAGAGATCCTAGGATTTATTATGATTGCAATCCATTTTCGTTTAATGATCTCTTCCAATGATCTTGTTTATTGCCTAGCTTTATTCACCATGCACTAAGAAGCTTCACAAAAGATCAATTTAAACATAGGCACTACAAAATGTTCAGATATTTTGGTGTAATGGATTTTGAACATGTGTTCCTAAACAATCTAATTATAAATTTGAATAAGTTCCCAGTGATTGAGATTCCATTGATAACCCATTTCCAAGTAGCTATTTACAACATACGAAACATTCGATAAATATGTGGTGTTGGCCCTTGGTTATGAAAGTAAACAAATATCAAGGAAGAAAAGGCAAGATGCGAACTGCGCGGAAGACATAGTGACTATTACTGGGTCGAAGTGAGCAAAAGAGAAGAAAGTACGAAGCGAAGTAAAAGGAAGCAAGCCAATGAACGAGGAAATCAAGGATGACAGATCAACAAGGAAGGAGGATCGTGGACAACACAACAAGTGGAAAAATCTACCGTTGGATGCTTTGCAGCACCGCGCGAGAAGGAAGGAAAGACAGGTTGGTGAAGCCCTGAAAATGTGGGTCAAGTTGACCTAGGGTTTTGACACTTAGGTTTCGGCCTAAGGATGTCGGTGAGTTATTGTAATGTATAAATAAAGGTCAAGAGGACTTGGGTTAGGTTGTTGTTGTCGTTGTTGTTACTATTGTTGGTGTTGTGATTGTTGTTGTATGATCGAGTGAGTAACATTGCATGAGAGAGAAGTGCTCAGTACGAGAGCCTTTTGTATTGTAATATCTTCAGCTGGGCGCGAAGATCAACCCTACAACTGGGTGTGTAGGGAGGGGAGAGATAGAGAGGAGAAGAAAGAAGATCTTCTAGATGAGAGCACAGACAAGAACTGTATGTTTCACCTTAATATATTATAAAGAACAGTTCTATGGATGTAGCCCTAGAGAGAGGGTGAACCACGTATATCTTGTCTTATGTGTATGATTGAAGCTATGTTCTTTTGCCTTTGATATACTGTTATTGTATTACTGTGTTAGACCTGATAGGTAGTTGTGTGAAGTAAGAGATAAGTTGGTAAGTGATATATAAATGACTGAATTTCTCTGGTATTCGATCCACTTGATATTCCCCTTGTTTGTAGACATCTCTATCTTGCAACCCCCTCATAGCTTCTTCGGGTGAGACTGCATATGCCTCGCAGGTGTTACTGAAAGGGACAGTATCTAGGGTTTGTTGGTGCGCTCTTGGAGTGAACCCTGGGTCTGTCCCTGTGCTAACAAATGGTTCCATTGCCGAGATAGGAATCTTCTTGAGGGAATGTCAAGGTGGTTCCCATCAAAGACAAAGATGTAGAAGTGGATAGAGGATCAAGAAAAGGACTTTGTTGAAGCCCAGAACAAGAACCCTAATATTAGTACAGAGGATTGGTTAGGAAGGTATATTTTTACTGATATACACGAGATATTCTTTGGAGGAATCCATCAGGAGCTATATGAGTGGTTAGCCAGGTTAGCATATACCCAGTTTGAGATCAAATCTAGACCTCCTGTAGTTTAGACGTCAACATTGATCAAGAAGGTCAATAGAGTTGATAATGTCATGTCACGAGCAATAGATCACTGGTTTGATAGCACCATTGGAGGGTACATCACCGAGTTTGTTGTTGAAAGAGTAGAGTCATACAACCAAGCCGAGATATATTTCTTCAAGGGACCCAGAGGGAAATTTTTATGTTTTCTAAAGTTGAGAACTAAGATGCTATTGCATGAGAAGAACATATTGAAGCTAATGTTCAAAAATTCAGACAACGACAACAACACAAAGGCTGGACATATGTGCAGTGGAAGAGCATTCAGAGAATTTCATCTTGCGAACCTATTTAATAAGAACTACAGGGACAAGGGTTTCTATAGTGGAGAAGAGGCAGATCTGACGAACGAAGAGCATTCAAAACCTACTAGGGCAGAGGAAGGGAAAGATGAAGAACCTCGCCGGGACGAGCCAAAAACTTCAGGAACTTCGCAGACTGCCGAAGTAAGTAATATTATTTCTCTTGTCGATTTAGTAGCATTAAGAAATCAGAGTAATCCAAGCCACCAGAGCATTCAGAGAACTGTCACTAGTAGTCTGCCACATACTCATACAAGAAACCTAGGAAGATCTATCACAGATGAGATGAGGCTCCCTATCTTTAGGGGAGATGGATCTGAAGATCCCGATCAACACTGGTTTATGTGTGAAGTCGTATGGAATATTAAAAATGTCACTGATGAAGCTGTTAAAAGAACTTAGTTTAGTACTACCCTTCGAGATCGCACACTGAGATGGTACATGAAGCCTGTCCAAGGACTTGCACAACCTAAGCCACTGAATGAGATCAAGAATGCATTGACTGCAGAGTTCAAGAAACCCAAATCAGAGTCACAATGTATCACAGAGCTAAAAGAGATCAAGTAGAAGGTAGCCGAACCCGTTTGGGAATTCGATCAGAGATTTAAGACCTTAACAGGCCGATTGACTTTTCAGATCCCAGATGAGCAGAACAAAGAGTGGTTCATTGCTGCCCTCTTACCACACATCAGAGTTCCTCTGATGCAACAGAAGATTGCTTTGCAGACTGAGGCACTGGAGATCGCCATGAAGTTAGAGTCATCCCCTATGGGAGAATCCATCTTAGGTATGAGTCAGATCTTGAGTCAGCTAACTATTTTGTCTCTGCAGGTCAAAGATATGAAGAAAGACAAGGGAAAAGATAAAAGAGAAGACATCTGGTGTGTCGAATGAAAATCAGAAGGCCATGACAAGGAGAACTTCCCCCTATTTCATGAATACTTGGTCTCTGGAGCTCTGAGCCCTTTGAAGCAAGTCACCTTACTCTGGTGCGAGGTGTACCGAAATAGACATCGCCCTGGTGAGTGTTATTACATGCAAAAATATGTTCAGACACCCACAAATTTGAATTTCACATTCTGTAAGTCTGCGGGGCACGATGATAGGGATTATAGGGCTTATGAACTCATGCATGAAAGGTTGAGAGACATATACAAAATTCAAGGTGAAGTACAGCAATAAGGAAACACTACGCAGTATAACTCCCCTGGGAGAGGAAACTTCAACCCTCGCGGTGGATTCAGAGGAGGAGGAGGAGGAGGAGGTATGGGTCGAGGCCGAGGACAAATCATCTGTTACAACTATGCACAACTAGGACACCTCGCAAGGGACTGTCACAACCCTTGCACTACTTGCAGCTACTACAACTCGTTTGAACATGTTATAGAAGATTGTCCTATGCTGCTAGCTAAGCTCTAGGAGAGACGAGGACCTCAACAGAACCCACAAGTGCAATTGATATATGTTGAACCTCATGTACAAGACCCTAGAGTCGTTGTTATAACTAGAGGAGGCATTGTTATAGGAGAAGACAAAATGACCCTAGGAAAGACTACAGAAGACTCAGGAGTCAAGAAAGCTGCAAAGAAGACCCAAAATTTTGATGCAAAGAAAGAAAGACAAGTATTCTAGGAGGCAAGAAAAGAGTTCAAAGGAGATCAAGGCTCTTCATCAAAGACACGACCATAAGTGAGAGAATATGGAATGGCTTAGGTATTTGATCCGTCTTCTTGGCCAAGAGAAGGAAAAGAGGAAAGAAAGCTCATGGAATTTCTATATACTTGTATTAAGTTGATTCATGATGAGAGCATTGTACAAAAACTACAAAATTTAATCAGATAGTATGAATTAGGAAAGAAAGAACCCTTATTGAATAGGGAAGTACAAAAAATCACTAAAAAGAGAAGGACAAATAAGGAATTACACTTGAATGCTCAAATAGGAGAATATGATATAGACTATGTGGTCCTCGACTTAGGGTCGGAGGTCAATGTCATGATGAAGCAAACCTAGGCACTAATGGGAAAACTGAAGTTGATCTATTCCCCTATCATGATTAGGATGGCTAATCAACAAAATGTAAGCCCCTTTGGCAGACTGGAACATGTCCCTGTGGACATTGACGAAGTAAGAACGTTTGGAGATTTTGAGGTAATTGATATAGTTGATTATAGCTGTCCTTACCCTGCATTGTTAGGAAATGATTGGGCTTTCAATAATTTCACTGTGGTTGATTTAAAGAAAAGACGTATGACTTTTGAAAGAGATGGACTTAGGGTCATTGCACCTTTAGATCCAAATGAAGGTCAACGATACACAGAGCCCATCAGAGAGGAAGACCGTTCATATGAGATGGAAAACATATACAAACTAAAAACCAGACAACATGATTACATTA
This sequence comes from Picea sitchensis, assembly GCA_010110895.2. NCBI lineage: Eukaryota > Viridiplantae > Streptophyta > Pinopsida > Pinales > Pinaceae > Picea > Picea sitchensis. The sequence goes on along the minus strand of SNQJ01S0001135.1, from coordinate 597,096 downwards.
ATCCTATGGCCAATGGAAACCTAAGCTGGCGAAGTGACAATGCATGCTCATCAGACTCAGAAGAAGAACTGGCGAAATGGCAGATTAAAATGTATGAAGTATCTACAAGAAGAAGTGCTAGATTAACCAGAGAAGTTCGTTGGATTGACACAACAGTAAGTAACTTACCCACCTTTGATGATCCGAATCCTTTACAAACCTTCTTGTTGGACTTCAAAGAAAGTGTACCAATGCAACAAAGATTGTTGGCAATGGATGGGCCCTGAAAGAAACCCCAACACTATGGTGGGGGACACACAAAACCAATATTGCATACTGGGTACAATGTCATGCCTTGATGACAACGTGGTTCTCAGCACAAGTAGAAGGCTATGAAGTTCGGTACACAGGGCAAAGCTACCCAAAGAACAATGTGCGAAGTTGCGAGGAATCCTAGAGAAACATTCCTCAAGAGTAGTGGGTGCACAAATTCATTAACACACTGGACACAACACCTATCAACTGGTACCTTCAAGCAGAGATGTGCCTTGTCACTGTAGATTGGGAAGGTATGACTCAGAATTTTGTAACTTCCTTCTTATTTGAAATTCAATTTCCTTTAGTAGATCAAACATTACAGATTGTCAGAAAAAAAGTATTTGAGGAGGCCTTTAGCCTCCCTTTAGAACAAGAAAAGGATGAATGAACTGTGCCTCTCAAGAAACTGCAAAGTTGTTACAACATCAATGCTGATGAGGACGATGATCCTAGGAAGGTGAACATGGTCAAAACAGAAGGCCAAAGAGATGTGGAAGGACCAAGAGTTGAGATACCATTCATTGGACAACCAATCAAGATTAGGAAAGTCAATATTGGAACAGAGCAGACACCGAAGCTTGCAAATGTTGGAGATTATTGGGATGCTGCTACTATCGACACGATAACAAAATTACTACATGAATATCAGGATTTGTTTACAACCAAGTTCACTGATATGAAGGGAACTAAAGGGCCTATGGGACATATGAGGATCCCTTTGAAACCAAATGCAAGACCAGTCAAACAGAGACCCTTCATATTGAACCCTAAATATAAGGAGAAAGTGAAGATTGAGCTTGACAAAATGCTGGAAGAAGGGATTATAGAACCTGTGGAAGAGTCAGAGTGGATTAGCCCTATGGTGGTACAGGACAAGAAGACAAGAGAGATCAAGATCTGCATAGATCTCAGGAAGTTGAATGATGCTTGTTTGCATGACCCCTTCCCTACGCCATTCACTGATGAAGTGTTAGATAATGTGGGAGGCTAGGAAGTATATTCTTTTACAGATGGATTTTCAGGATACCATCAGATCCAGATTGCCAAGGAAGATCACCATAAGACCACGTTCGAAATAGAATGGGGATCCTATTAGTATACAGTGATGCCATTTGGATTGAAGAATTCCCCAACCATGTTTTCCAAGGTGGTGGTCGAAGCATTCAAGGAGTTTCTGCATAAATTTCTAGAAGCATATTTCGATGAATGGACTGTTTTTAGTTTATTGAAAAATCATATTGAATGTCTAAGGCTAATGTTGGACAAATGCAGGCAGTGTCAAATTTCCTTGAATATGAAGAAGTGCATCTTCTTCTCACCATTTGGAGTGTTGTTAGGTCATATTGTATGCAAGCAGGGATTGCGGGTAGATCTATCTAAAGTCACCATTATAGTTGATCTGACACCTCCTACTTCAGTCAAACAGTTGCGCACTTCACTGGGACATACTGAGTATTATAGGAATTTCATTAAGGGATATTCCCAGATTACAACACCCATGGAGAATATTTTGAAGAAAGACTGTCAATTTCACTAGACCGAAGAATGCCAGAAGAGCTTCGACACGCTGAAACAAAAGATGGTTACTGCACCTATCATGTTTTTTCCAGATTGGAGTAAGGAATTTCACGTACATGTCGATGCATCTTCCATTGCATTAGGAGTTGTGTTAGCGCAACCAGGAATAGGAGACATCAACCACCCATTAGCTTTTTCCAGCAGGAAACTATCCACAACTGAGATTAATTACACCACCACTGAGAGAGAAGGATTAACCATGGTGTATGCACTGCAAAAATTTCTCCACTACTTATTGGGAGGGCACCTTAAAATGTTTATTAATCACTTCACACTGAAATACCTAGTCAACAAACCAGTGTTGGGGGGAAGGATATGCAAATGTCTTCTTCTATTTCAGGAATACGATTTTGAAATTGTGGTTAAGCCAAGAAGAATGAACAAAGGTCCCGACCACTTGTCAATGTTGGAACATGGCGAGGAGTTGACCAGATTGGAGGATACACTGCCGAATGCACAGTTATTGGCCATTATAAATATTGATGACCACTTCATAGAGATAGTCTAGTTCCTTTCAATAGGAATGACACCTAGTGAGTATATAATTCCCGAGAAGAAACAACTAGTAGTGCGCGCTACTGACTTTTCACTTATAGCTGGACAACTATACAAAATGGGACCTGATGAGATATTGAGAAGATGTGTTATGGAGGCAGAGCGACCATTGATCCTCGTAGAAGCTCATGAGGGCATCACTAGAGGACATTACGCAGGGAAAGAAACTGCGCAGAAGGTTCTTAGAGCTGGCCTTTGGTGGCCTACCTTACACAGAGATGCTAAAGACTATTACAGAGCCTGCAATGTATGCCAAAGAGTTGGGAAACCATACAAAAGAGATGAAATTCCACTAGCACCACAGTGTACCCTACAAGCATTTGAGAAATGGGCCATTGACTTAGTGGGACTTAAAAACCCACCAGGCAAGTGCACAGGAACAAGGTACATAATTAATGCGACAAAGTGCTTGACTAGATGGGACAAAGCAAGAGCAGTTAAGGACTGTAGTGAAACTACAACTGCGCGCTTCATATTTGATGACATCATAACTAGGTTTGGATGCCCAAAGATCCTTATGAGTGATCAAGGCACACATTTCATAAATAAAACAGTTGAAGCCCTAACTGAGGAATTTGCAGTCCACCATCAGAAAAGAACACCTTACCACCCACAAGCAAATGAGACGGTGGAAGCATTCAATAAGATCTTGGAAACAACGTTGACGAAGATTTGCAGTGTGAACAGGGATGACTGGGATTTAAGAGTACCAATAGTACTATGGGACTATAGAACCACTTGCAAGAAGCTAACAATGCATACCCCTTTTAAGTTGGTATATGGTCTTGAAGTTGTTGTCCCAATGGAATACCTGGTACCAAGCTTAAGAATTGTTGCCTTTATAGATATGGATGACACTGGCATTGTTCGAGAGAGGCTTACACAGTTCATTGAACTCAAAGAAGACATATTTATTGCAGGATTCCATCAACAGGTGCAAAAGGAAAGAGAAATTGCCTGTCATGATAGGCACATCAAGAAGAAGGCATTCAAGCAAGGTGATCTAGTACTAGTATATGACAATAAGTTCATAAATCATCCTGGGAAGTTTCGAATGCATTGGATTGGGCCATATGAGGTCACCTATGTTATAGAAGGAGGAGTTGCACAGTTGAAGACTTTGAATGGAGAATGGAAGGAAGGATTAGTGAATGGGAGGCAACTAAAGTTGTACTATGACAACCAGTTGCCTCGCAGCTCTTAGTAAAAGCATAAGGAAAAGGGTCGAGGTACCAGGTGCAGTTGAAACTGGGTACCCGACACAGAAAAGACAGTCTGCACAAGGAAGGAGAGAAGGAATGGAGCAGAAAGCAGTGGCTACACTACGTAGTTTGAAGTCGAAGTAAAACAGAAGGATCAGATTTGAAGTGCCTCGGGACAATTCACAGGTGAGTGTTGGGGGCCTGTTGGCCCTTGGTTATGAAAGTAAGCGGATATCAAGGAAGAAAATGAAAAATAAGAACTGTGCGAAAGACATAGTGACTGTTACTGGGTCGAAGTGAGCAAAAGAGCAGAAAGGACGAAGCGAAGTAAAAGGAAGAAAGCTAATGAACGAGGAAATCGAGGATGACATATCATCAAGGAAGGAGGATCATGGAAAACATATGATCAGAAAATAGTGGGCTGACTTGTTATGCTATGAAAGCACCCTCTACTTCATTAAAATAAACTTTACAGGACCTTGCTCCATGTGTTAAAATATGCAAGATAAATTATGTGCCAAGTTTATGCATCTTCTTTTAAATGTTCATGTGTGAGGAAATGTTCTATTCAATGGTTCAATATGTGCTTTAAATAAATACATAGCAATCACAACTTGCAGAAAATAAACCATCAAACTCAGAATAATAACAAGATGATAAAGGAGTTCACCCCTCTCTGGGCTACATCTCCTTGAGCCTCTATTAATGGACTTGGCTCTTTGGGATTAATTTGTCAAATATTATTTTACAAGCTGCTGCTCAACTCCAATGGATTTTTTGACTGTACCATTGGGTCTAGAATACATAAAAACCCCAAAAATGACTAATAGAACTCTGAAAACGGATCATGGCTCATCCGGGCATGACCTCTTCTACATGTGGCCTTAAGATTTCCTCAGATTCTTTGTGGAAAAAACACCTGTAAAAGTCCTCAAATGGATCTGAAACCTATCATAATGTGTTCAAAGCATAACAATTAGCCAAAAATGATTATTCAATCATAGAAAAAAAACATGGGCTCATCTGAGCATGACCTCAAACAATGAGGGCTTCAAGCTCCCTAGAGCTCTCTGAAACTTCAGTGGTGAAAAACCTGCAAAAGAAGTCTTCAAATTCCTTTGAAAACAATGCCAATGGATTCAGAACGTCCAAAAACCCCTAGCTGGGCTTTTTCGGCACCTCATTTGGCCAAAAAATGAAGAAGATAGGCCTCCTGCCATTTTCTTCCTTCAAGCTTGTTGTCTCTGGTTCGCCAAAACGCACCTCTGTGTGGCCAACCTAGCTCACGCGCAATAACTCGTGCTAAAACCTAGCACTGGCGTGTAACTGAAAAATGGGCTAAACTGTCGAATGGTTAGGGCGTGCCCAACCCCTAACCGCCAAAGCCATGGGCATATGGGTAAGCACCCGAAACCATGGGCTAACCGTTGTTAAAAAAAAAAATTCCCCCCCACGCACAAAGAGGCAAGGTCACATGGGTTGGCACATAAGACTGCGGCTAATTCCGATTGAAATCCGAATTTGCGCGCCCAAACTCGGTCATATGGTAATACATAAAATCGGGGGCTAACTCCATTTGTAATACCAAATCCGCGTGTGTTCTCCATGACAAAGGGTCATATGGGTGGACATATGAAATCGGGGACTGGGGCTAAGCCCCAGCCCGGACCCCCGCGCCAACCATACAAAAAATCAAAGTTAAATATATATTAACTCATATATATAACAAGACACATATTGTGGCACGTCGGTTGGTCGAACTTTGTTAAAGCTTTGGACAGAGGTGGAGGTCACGGGGTCGAGTCCGGTGGACTCCATAAACTTTTAACCAAACAACCCAATAACAGGGTGCCACGTGGTATCCCATGACTGGGCCATGTGGCACCGTACAACCAAACAAAAACTGCCATGTGTCCCAATATCATTCGTCTAACTGTCAACTTAGCGTATGGACTACCATGCCATCGTACGACCTTTGCCACATCATCGTATGGACATGCCATGTCAGCATCCGTATGGACTGTACAGACTATACAGTCAACACAATTTTTTTTTACCTGTTTGACGATTCGAATGGATCTCGATATCTCTCTCATCCGACGTCTGTTTGAAACCAAATGAGTTGCGTTGGGTTCGTGACGACGAGGGATACGCACCCGTTCGTTTTGAGGCAATTCCGAGAGCTTTGATTTTTGAGCTGAATGTTGACCCCTGGTCTAGATTTTGATCACGCCTTCCCACTAAAAGGATTTTGGACCCACAAAATCTTATGATTATCTATCTGAGATTCAATACTCTTCTGCTTTCAAGTTCTATCAACTGATTCTACTTGAAAAGTCTTTTGACAATCACCTGGATACTTTGACATGCCTTGCACCACAACTGGTTATGTCCCTCAACCACTGTTCTCTGGCTGCTGCTGACCCACTGTTCTCTTTGTGCTTGGAAGATTGCCAACCTTCCCACTAAGAATCAAGTCCCTCTTGTGAACTCTTTGGCGTCAAAACAATCCACTTTCCAATGGCTGCAAAAACTTTCCTGCGACATCTTGTCACAAACCAAGAAAACCATCAATCTTGAAAACAAATTTATACAAGACTGAAAATGATGCCAACAAAGTCTTTTTTCTTTTCAAGAAAACGGTTGCATCTTGTACTTCATCAAAGCACATGGTGTTTTCCTACATCTTGGTGTACTCAAAATTGACTTACAACCAACAAACTCCATCAACTAAACATAAGTAAAAAAAAAAAACATGATCGACACAACATAGTCATCAAGACAACATCGACACAAGTCGAGACTCATTTGAAACATATCGACCTTCCCAAAATGACAAGTCGACATTCATGATACACAATCATGTTACAATCATGAGCCATTCATGATAAACTATCACCAGGTTCACTGCTCATACATACACACAAAACACATGCCTGTGCATAGCTCTTCAACTCTCCTTCAAGTACAAACATAAGTACATAAAACTGAAACATGTGGGTACATAAGAGCTGAATATGAAAAATATATATGGCTATAACAAGTGAGCATCATACCGATCTCTTTTACACCCTCCTGGTGAAGTTGTGCAACAAACAAGAATGCCTTCAAACAAATTGCATTCACATGCAAACTTGCATCATACAAGTTGTGATAAACTGCTGCAACTTGTCATGCTTTGAACATAAATGCATACATACGGCTGAAATATACATCTACAACAGAAAAATGCAAGCCTTACTTGCTCAAGAAATCCAACCATTTCTTACCAAGCCAACTCAATGGTGACTTTTTCTGGTAAAAATCGTCTTCTTGTGAATCATCTTGACACACATCAATGATGGAATCTCCTCTTCCATTCTTGCCAATCTCTTTGTCCATCTGCTTCTTGTACTATGGATGAGTGGTTGGGTGCAATGTCCAACATTGGTTAATGAGATGACCCCTCTTCTGACAATGAGTGCAAATATTTTGCATCCTCTTTTCAAGTTGTCTTTGCTTGTAAAGTTTCCTGAAAGTGGTCAATCTTTTCCAACATTTTGAAATATGATGGTTATATAAACCACAATATGTACATGGACTTTTTCTTCTATTTTTACATACAAATTTATCATGCTTAACATAATCAAAAGCAACTGAATGATAGGTAGAATTATACCTTGAACGTTCACCTTTATCGCCTTTTTGAGGAGGTGAATTTGAAGAGTTACAAGCTCTCCTTTGAAAACCAACAACAGTCTTCTTGTCCTCATGGCTGTCACAACTCTTTTGTTTCATACATTTGCATTCATCTTGAACACAAGCTTTGCATGCTTGAGGGATTGAAATTTCAACAAAAGTTCTTGAACTTTCACCTTTATAGCCTTCTTGAGGAGGTGAACTTGAAACAAAATTTGTTCTTGGAACTTTTTCCCTTGTCTCCTCAACTTTGGAATTTGCTCCATCTCTTTGTTCATATCCAAGACCACAACTCCATCTCTTTGTTCATATCCAAGACCAATACTTGGGTCTCTCTTCACCAACAATGTCTAACAATGCCTTGTGCATGTTTGCCTAACCCTCTTTAACCACAACCCATTTTTAAATGTCAACTAATAACTTGGACCCTATTCCTCTTGTGTGATTTTCAAAAACACCAAAACATTCATCTTGAGAGGAATTTGAAGATAAAATAACATTACATACCTTATGTTCATGCATGTACTTGGTAAGGGTTTCCTTTGCCTCATGGAGTTGTGTCTCCATCTCATGCAACTTTTCAAGAAGCTGGTCTTTCTCCTTCTTCATGGCCATCAACTGCTCTTCAAGCGCAATCCTCTCTTCTCTATCTTCCCACAACTCTTGTACCATATCTCTCATGGTTACAAACTCCTTCAACATATCTTTGTCAAAGAACTTGGATAATGAAGATGTATGAGAACTACCAATGTTTGAAGCTTCCTCCATCCTTGCAAGATATCAACTTCAACACAAAACTTGCACAATAATACCAACAACTAAATCTCTAGCTATCAATGGCAAATACATGAGAAAAACAAACTATGCTCTAATACCACCTGATCTGAAAATAGTGGGCTGACTTGTTATGCTATGCAAGCACCCTCTACTTCATTAAAATAAACTTTACAGGACCTTGCTCCATGTGTTAAAATATGCAAGATAAATTATGTGCCAAGTTTATGCATCTTCTTTTAAATGTTCATGTATGAGGAAATGTTCTATTCAATGGTTCAATATGTGCTTTTAATAAATACACAACAATCATAACTTGCAAGAAATAAACCATCAAACTCAGAACAATAACAAGATGATAAAGGAGTTCACACCTCTCTAGGCTACATCTCCTTGAGCCTTTATTAATGGACTTGGCTCTTTGGGATTAATTTGTCAAAGATTATTTTACAAGATGCTTCTAAACTCCAATGTATTTTTTGACTGTACCATTGGGTTCAGAATACATAAAAACCCCAAAAATGACTAATAGAACTCTGAAAATGGATCATGGATCATCCGGGCATGACCTCTTCTACATGTGGCCTTAAGCTTCCCTGAGCTTCTTTGTGGCAAAAACACCTGTAAAAGTCCTCAAATGGATTTGAAACCTATCCCAATTTTTTCAGAGAATAACAATTATCCAAAAATGATTATTCAATCATATAAAACAAACATGGGCTCATCTGAGCATGACCTCAAACAATGAGGGCTTCAAGCTCCCTAGAGCTCTCTGAAACTTCAGTGGTGAAAACCTACAAAATAAGTCTTCAAATGCCTTTGAAAACATTGCCAATGGATTCAGAACATCCAAAAACCCCTAGCTGGGATTTTTCGGCACCTCATTTGGCCAAAAAATGAAGAAGATAGGCCTCCTTCCATTTTCTCCCTTCAAGCTTGTTGTCTCTGGTTCACCAAAACGCACCTCTGTGTGGCCAACCTAGCTCACACACAAAAACTCATGCTAAAACCTAGCACCGGTGCGTAACCGAAAAATTGGCTAAACTGTCGAATGGTTAGGGCGCACCCAACCCCTAACCGCCAAAGCCATGGGCATATGGGTAAGCACCTGAAACCATGGGCTAATCGTTGTTAAAAAACAAAATTTCCCCTCGCGCGCAAAGAGGCAAGGTCACATGGGTTGACACATAAGACCACAGCTAACTCTGTTTGAAATCTGAATTCGCGTGCCCAAACTCGGTCATATGGTAATACATAAAATCGGGGGCTAACTCCGTTTGTAATACCAAATCCGCGTGCGCTCTCCGTGACAAAAGGTCATATGGGCGGACATATGAAACCGGGGGCTAGGGCTAAGCCCCAGCCCGGACCCCTGCGCCAACCATACAAAAAATCAAAGTTAAATATATATTAACTCATATATATAACAAGACACATATTGTGGCGCGTCGGTTGGTCGGACTTTGTTAAAGATTTGGACAGAGGTGGAGGTCACGGGGTCGAGTCTGGTGGACTCCATAAACTTTTAACCAAACAACCCAATAACAGGGTGCCACGTGGCAGCCCACAACTGGGCCATGTGGCACCGTACAACCAAACAAAAACTGCTACGTGTCGCAATATCATTCGTCCAACTGTCAACTCAGCGTACGGACTGCCATGCCATCGTACGACCTTTGCCACGTCATCGTACAGACATGCCACATCAGCATCCGTACGGACTGTATGGACTATACAGTCAGCACAATTTTTTTCTACCTATTTGGCGATTCGAACAGATCGTGATATCTCTCTCATCCGACATCCGTTTGAACCCAAATGAGTTGCGTTGGGTTCGTGATGACGAGGGCTACACACCCATTCGTTTTGAGGCAATTCCAAGAGCTTTGATTTTTGAGCTGAATTTTGACCCCTGGTCTAGATTTTGATCAACATAACAAGCGAAAAAATCCACTGTTGGATGCTTTGGAGCACCGCGCGAGAAGGAAGGAAAGACAGGTTGGCGAAGCCCTGAAAACATGGGTTAAGTTGACCGAGGGTTTTAGACACCTAGGGTTTTGGTATCTAGGGTTTTGACACTTAGGTTTTGGCCTAAGGATGTCAGTGAGTTATTTTAACGTATAAATAAAGGTCAAGAGGACCTGGGTTGGGTTGTTGTCGTTGTTGTTGTTACTATTGTTGGTGTTTTGATTATTGTTGTGTGACCGAGTGAGTAACATTGTGTGAGAGAGAAGTGTAGAGGACGAGAGCCTTCTGTATTGTAATATCTTTAGTTGGGTGTAAAGATCAACTCTACAACTGGGTGTGCAGGGAGGGGAGAGATAGAGAGGAGAAGAAATAAGATCTACTAGCTGAGAGCGCAGATAAGAACTATATGCTTCACCTTAATATATTATAAAGCACATTTATGTGGACGTATCCCTAGAGAGAGGGTGAACCACGTATATCTTGTCTTGTGTGTATGATTGATGCTATGTTATTTTTCCTTTGATATACTGTTATTGCATTACTGTGCTAGATTTGATAGGTAGTTGTGAGAAGTAAGATATAAGTTGGTAAGTGATATATAAATGACTGAATTGCTCTGGTAGTCGATCCACTTGATATTCCCCTTGGTTGTAGACATCTATGTCCTGCAACCCCCTCATAACTGCTTCGGGTAAGACTGCATCTGCCTCGCAGGTGTTGTTGAAAGGGCCTGTAGCTAGGGTTTACTGGTGCACTCTTGGAGTGAACCCTGGGTCTGCCCCTGTGCCAACATGTGGACATATATAATGTTTATAAGATACCTAGGCCTATGTACTTGGCTCTGGAAATGGCTTGATTCATTTACACTAAAATTATGGAAATTGAATTAAAGATTTTGTTGGTCTCGACGACTTGGCAAATCAATGGCCCCCATAAATCCTTAAATTATTTTGCATCTTCTTCACCATATAATCTACTTCTCCATGCCACTATGATTTTTTATGGACATTCAATATGTTTTTTTGGGATAGGTACTTAACCTATTAGCTCTGAAATCCTTTGGATTGATCCACTAACTTTTAAGAAGATCATTATAATTTAGGGAGAATCATATGATTAGATCAACAAGAAGTTGAGGTAATTTATAGAAAATGTTTAGAGTGAACAAATGGAAGTAAGTGGTCATTTTTTCTAAGGTCTCCTTCACCAACCTATTTTCTATAACTTCTTGACCAATTGGCCATGGAATGAACTTAGTGCAAAGAAACACTATAGGTCTAGGTCTAGATTCAACTGGTATCCACTAACATTTGGATTCACTTCTTATTATATTCTATGAAAGGCCTACCATACCATTTATCGTAACCGTCCACACAATAACCTTTTTTCGTTTTTTTTTATTTTTTTTTTATCGTAAGTGAAATGGTTGAACAATCATTTTAGTCTGTTACTCTTAAAATCTATATATTGTGTAAATACATTTTAATCTTTTTCTACTAATAGAAACAAAGGGGCAGTCCATTCCTCTTAACATCTATATATCGTTGAAATATATTCTAATAGTTTTCTACTAATAGAAACAAATAAGATTTTTCTACTAATAGAAACATAGAAACAAAGGGGCAGTTCGTTCCTCTTAACATCTATATATTGTGGAAAGATATTCTAATCTTTTTCTACTTATAGAAACAAAGGGGTCTATGGTGGAAGCTTACGCAAAAGAAAATAATTATTTTTTTCTAACGAGGATACTCAACTTTCCCAATATTATTGTCATCCTGGACATCTATGCAAAATAAAATAAATATTTTTTTCTAATGAGGATACTCAACTTTTTGTTTATTTATATATTATTTTTAATTTTTAAATAAAGTTTTATATATGTTTTAATTTTAAAATTTAATTGTTATTATTGTTGTTATTTGTTTTGAGATTAAATTAATTAGCTTAAATACATCGTAAATTCGAATTAAAAGATAAAAAAAATTAAGTCTCAAAAAAATTAATCTTTCTTGATAGTGTTTGACAAATATTTTTCTCCATTTGATTTATTAAAAGGTGGGCTAACACTAACTTACTACTTATGAATGGAAGACACTTATTTTTTTCTTATGCCATCTAACAACATGTTCTTTCATCCATTTTTATGCATTTGAATAACAATCATTAATTTTGAGGAGAGTCACCGTTATCAAAATTTGGTTATATAGGAAGCTATATTTGTGAATGATTTGAAACTTTCATCATTTTTTTGATGATCTGGGTTGATTCAAATTTGAGAAAAGCATCTAGCTGTAGCATTCCACCATGCATGGAACTTGGATCATAGTGGCATTATGCTACTCCATTTATGTTGGATTCTAACCATCTTTGTGGATAAAAATAAGCTCCATTTGCTACAATATTAGGTTACTCCTTGAATAATAATCCATTGTTATTTTGATCATTTAAGAATATTGAATTTTATGGGAGTCAAATGAATGCGCATCAAAATATTGAATTTTATGGGACTAAAAATGGCATAAGCACGGTTTCCAAATCAATCGGTTCCTTCTTTATAGGTTTGGTCAAAAATAAGTTTCTTATTTAACACAAGAGTTTTGTTATCCTCACCTCCCTAATTTCCTACCAAAGTAAGCATTTATTTCTCAACCTTTCTTTCTTCCTCAAAATGTTTCACCATTGTTGTTTTACAAGTTCTTTTGGGAAACATAGTGATATATGCATGCAAAGCATATATGTAGTATTCAAGAACTACCCCTTCAGTTGGTTGGGTGTTGAATCGTGGTGAAGTGTTGATTGAAGTATTTAATTCATTCTTTCTCCTCCATTTCAATAGCTATTCACTCTTTTCATAAAGTAGGCAGAGTCTTTTCTTCAACAAATGTATTAATCAATTCCTTTTCAAAATCATCCTAGCCTATCATAGAACCTGTGGGTAGACTATAGTACCAAGTGGATGCCTTATTTTCAAAATTATATGGGAACGATATTCATACCACGTCCTCATGTTCTACATTCATTAATCATACCTCCAAATATAAATTTGTTATGTGGTCCTCTCAGACACATGACTTCTCAAGGTGAAATTTAGGTAGAATTATTTCAAGGTGCTTAGGTAAATCATGAAGTCGACCCTATATGCTAAGAGCACCTTGGGACATCCATGTGGGCAACCAAGGTTGATTTCTGAACATTTGATGAGTTAGTGATTGCTGTAAAATTTTATAAGATCTCTTGTTGAATTTATGTTCATGGGTTGGAGAATGTTTGGTGTGAGGTGAAGACAAGGGTGATGGCGACATCTGGTCCACAGGTTTAGGAATCTATTGAAGAGAAAGCTCTTCCAAATCTTCCATGGAGTCAACCAAGAGTTCTTCCTCATTTTGAATATGGTTTTTTTGAGATGGTTTCCATCTGGAAAATTGAGGCACAATATGTAACTATCCAATCTCCCAAGCATATGCCCAGGTGAGATCATGTAGATTGTTTATATTTGGATGAAGAACCACATAAAGATGTTTAGGAGGTGCTTCAACATTTTTTAAAATAGTTTCATTGTCCTCAAATATCTTGTTTAGGACTAAAATATCACCTTGACTGGGAATATAGTTGGGTTAGGGTTCATCATTTGAAGGTTTAGAATATTGAACGCATGAAGAGAGAGTATTTCTACCATCGATACAATTCAATCCCTCCTTATAACACAAATTTCTATTTTCACGGGAAAAGTTCTTTGCTCAATAACATGGATTCTCCTTGATGTAGAGTCCTCATTAGACCTTAATTTGTTTAGAATATGAAACCCATATGGATTCTAGCATCATGACCATTACTATTTATATTTCAAAAGAAGGGTGGAATGCAAAATGTAGAATGAATTTAATCTATATGTAGATTGCAATCCTATTCTAACTATATCAACTAGGAGTAAATCATGACTAGTGAACACAATATTAACTGTATATTTATGTTACTTTTTCATGAACATGAAGCTATCTAAGAAAAAAAAAAAGTGTGTGTGTGTGTGTGTGAGAGAGAGAGAGAGAGAGAGAGAGAGAGAGAGAGAGAGAGAGAGAAGAAGAAGAAGAAGAAGAAGAAGAAGAAGAAGAAAGGTATGTTATTGCATTACTATCCACAACGTCACATTCACCATCCACTGGAAATAGGTTAAGAAGAATTTTAACCTTCATGTAGAAAAATCTATAATAGAAACATACAATCTTACATAATCATAGTAACAAGGTAAGTATCAGAAGTAGTTCTCAACATAAACATTACTAGATATCACAGAAGTAGTCCTTTGATTGCACCACTTCCCTTCCCAGGGTTACTAGCAACATGTCAGACAGGAAGTTTCGAGCTCTATGACAAATGCTCGACGCATCAGGGAACAACTGTCAACAAAACTACCTCCTAGAGAGTATTATCACGGGTCTGAAAACTACTCCACAGGAACCAATCTCTCACCTAGATAAACTGCTCACGGTATGTCAACCCGAATCAACAATAGAATCTTGGTTACAACCCCACCACTTGATTTGTAAAGGATCTTTTAAACTACAATGGTTGAATTATCTTGCATGAATTAAATTACAATTTAGGAAATTAATGAAAGAGGAAGAAGAATGAGAAGTTATCACAGCCACATAAACATGTACAAAACTGAAATGAAGTAATAAACAACAGTAAAATATAACACAAATGTGATAATGGAGTTCGACAATCTCGCCTATGTCTCCGGGCTTTGTCTTAGTGGGATTTTCTTATTTCTGTTTGAAGCTTTACAAGTACATCATGATAGTGCCAAAAGGTTACAACAATGAGCTGGCCGTGTTCTACCAGATCTCATGAACCCATGAAAACAGACTTCACTCAAATCGGATGAACGAGGCTCACAAAAATGGTCCACAAAGCTGCGCTCCTCAATAGCTTCCCTGCATAACAATGGCCTCTGGCTCAACAATCTAATATCATAAACCTGTTCTGAACCACCACTCATCTCCCCATGGCCTCAAGAAGCCCTGGTTTATATAGGCCTAAAGTGTGTAACCATCTTCCAACTTCCTCCCAAGATCTAGCCTAAAAAAGGGCCTAATATCCCCGAAAAATGGGCAAAAATATCCAATTGCAGGCATAAAATCCAATAAAATCCACTAACCCAAAGTTAGAAAACCCACTTTACATATATATTAGGGGATAATCCCCTTTGGACTAGCATGCGCCCCTTAACTTGGTCACATGGAAACTACATATGGCCAAGCAACAACCCCTAAGGGCTGTGCGCTGGTCCTTTCTCCACAGGTATAGGTCACATGGCATGGTGTAATATTACCACATCCCAAATGGTGTGCACCTAGGTGGTGGTCATAGCCCCAAACTAAATGGCGGATAAGTGCTAGAAACGTGGCACGATATCTTATGGACTGGTCACATAACACTTACCACGGAAATGGAATGGCTCTATCACATAACCACACGTATATAGTGGAAGGTCAACGGTTGCATGGTGTATAAACAACCGCGCGCTGGGGTTAGCCCCAGCCCTTTCCTCCCCCACTCGGACCTCCACATCACTTCAAATATTTGAACTTGGCAACATTATAACAACTAACAATGCAGTTGGATTGGTATCCGACCTTCCCCAAGGCGTTAGATTGGGAAGAGGTCTCGTGCTTGAATCCTCTAACGTCTAACAATTTTTTGCAATAAAAACTAGATGGAAATCCTCCGATGCCATGTGGTAGCCCATGTTTGGGCCACGTGGCACCCCCTATTCGCCCATGAAATCTGCCACATGTCAAACATCAATTGAGCCAATTGTCTTCCATGTGTACCTTTTGTTGTCTACCACGTGTCATCGTATGGGAATGCCATGTGTCGTCGTATGGGCATGGCACATGTCACCCTTGTAGTGGTGACATGTGTCACCTCTTGATTGGTCCACCTGTCCTGTCCACGTCAGCTCTGTATGGCTAGTTACCCTACCACATGTCACCTCCTAAGGCTGCGATGTCAACTATATGGCTTGACACGTCATTCTACCAACTGTGCCTGCCATGTCAACTGTACGACCTGTACCATAAGCTACCATGTGGAACTGTACGGACTGTATAGTCATCAATTTTTTGCATGTTTAGAAAAACGAATAGATCTCCATATCTTGAGAATACAATGTCTGTTTGAGCCTATTCAAGTTGTGTTGGGTTCGTATCGACGAGGTATACGCACACATCCATTTTGAAGCCATTATGAGAACATTTATTTTTAGTCCTTTTTGAGCCCCATCAAGCTCCTAGATCTGAATTTGGATCTCACCTCACCATTAAAGGAACTTTTTTCCCCCAAAAGGTTACAATAATGGACTTTGAATGATTACATACTCATAAAAAACAAAACACGATGTTGTACAAAAATGATGTTATAACAGGTCATCATTTCAACATGTGTGATTACATTAATGGAAGCAAAATACAATGAAGTTGAGACGTCCACTTCTGGAAAAACGAAGTGGCTAGATTCTTTCCCTCATGGTGTTCCTCTTGCAATCCTCATTCCTTCATGAGTACATGCAAAATCCATTTCTCCTTTCTTGGATGAAGCTCCAGATTAAGCTTCCAACAACTAGCCTTTTGATGTCCACCCCTGCTACAATAAGTGCACTGAGTTTTTGGCATCCAGACTTGTTTACCCTTCTCTTTATTCCATTGTGGAGTTGAGTCTTTATGTCGTGTTTCCTTCCTGGTTGACATAGGTTTCCTGTACAAATTTTGTCTCTTCCAACACTTGGAAACACAATGCTTGGGTGAATGACAATAAGTACATGGATAATTATTCCACAAGTTTCATATTACATTATTATGTTTTTTATAATCAAAAGGAGAATTGATAAAAACATGACCATTATACCTTTCATGCCGAACTTTAATTTTCTTTGGAGATGACTTGCATTCACTATCACAATCCTAGAGTGATGCACCATTACCTTTCGTGAAGTGTTCCTGCAATGTCTTAAATTGGCCATGTGAAGCATTACTTTCTTCCAAAGTTTTGGAACCCATCTTGGAGGATGATCCAAGCTCAACTTTTCCATATCCCAATCCTAAATATTGAGGCCTTTCCACAACCTCAATAGGATTCACGATACCTTGACCTTTACATCCAAGGCTCTTTCCTTCTTCATAACCCATCTTGGTTAGTATTTTCAAACCTACACCTCTTGTATTTTTTTCAAATGCACCAAAACCATCTTGATGGGGATAAAGAGATTGTTGAGAAACCTTCACTGCATACCTCAGATGTGTCTTTTGAAATAGATGTAGAAGGAACTTCCTTCGATCCTTCTTTGCCTTGGTTGTTCTGTGAAGCTTTCACTTGAACTAAGCTCTTTCATTCCAAGTAGTCTCGATACAACACTTTCACCATCTCGTCCATGGAAAACACTGAATTTATGAACTCCTTCTCATCTTGAGAAATTCCTCCTGTAGATTCCATTTTCTCCCTTGAGATGAGCTCTTCCCTGGCTAACATGCAAAACTCAAATTCCAAATGTCAACTTGGCTCTGATACCACTTGATACGTAAAGGATCTTTTAAACAACAATGGTTGAGTTATATTGCATGAGTTAAATTACTATTTAGGAAATTAATGAAAGAGGAAGAAGAAATGAGAAGTTATCACAACCACATAGACATGTACAAAACTGAAATGAAGCAATAAATAACGAAAACCCATAACACAAATGTGATAACGAAAGTCAGCAATATTGCCTACGTCTTCGGGCCTTGTCTTGGTGGGCTTTGCTTATTTCTGTTTGAATATTTACAGGTACATCATGATATTTCCAAAAGGTTACAACAATGAGTTGGTTGTGTTCTACCAGATCTCATGAACCCATAAAAACTGACGGCACCCAAATCGGATGAACAAGGCTCCCACAAATGGTCCGCAAAGGTGCGCTCCTCAATAGCTTCCCTAGATAAAAATGGCCTTTGGCTCAACAATCTGGCATCATAAACCTTTTATGAACCACTAGTCATCTCCCCATTGCCTCAACAAGGGCCCAATATCCCTCAAAAATGGGCAAAAATCTCCAATTAGAGGCATAAAATACAATAACATCCACTAACCCAAAGTTAGAAAACCCACTTTACATATATATTTTGGGATAAGCCCCTTTGGAATGGAGCGAGCCCCTTAACTCAGTTACATGGAAACTACATATGGCCAAGCGCCAGCCCCTAAGGGCTGCACGTTGGCCCTTTCTTCGCAGGTATAGGTCACATGGCATGGTGTAATACGACCGTGCCCCAAACGGTGCGCGCTTGGGTTGTGGTCATAGCCCCGAACTAAATGCCGGATATGTGATGGAAACGTGTTGCCATATGTTACAGACTGGTCACATAACACTTACCACACAGAAATACTGGCACTATCACATAACTGCGTGTATATAGTGGAAGGTCAATGATCGCATGGTGTATAAAGAACCGCAGTTTGGGGCTAGCCCCAGCCCTTTCCGCCCCTGCTCGGACCTTTACATCACTTCAAATATTTGAATGTGGCAACATTATAACAAGTAACAATGCAGTTGGATTGGTATTTAGCCTTCCCCAAGGCGTTAGACTGGGATGAGGTCCCGTGTTCGAATCCTCTAACCTCCAACAATTTTTTTCAATGAAAAATAGAAGTCAATCCTCGGGTGCCACATGGAACCCCCCTAATCGCCCAAAAAATCTACCACATGTCAAACATCAATTGAGCCAGTTTTCTGCCACATGTACCTGCGGTTGTCTACCACATTTACCTGTTGTTTTCTACCACATGTTATCGTATGGGCATGCCACATGTTGTCATACAAGCATGCCACATTTCACCCTTACAGTGGTGACATGTGTCACCTCCCGATTGGTCCACCTATCCTATCCACATCAACTTCATATGATTAGTCACCTTGCCACGTGTCACCTCCTGAAACTTCCACATTATTTGTACAACCTGCCACATCATTCAGCCTACTGTGCCTGCCAAGTCCGTTGTACGACCGTACAACATGTACATTATGTTGCCACGTGGAACTGTACAGACTGTACAGTCAACATTTTTTGCCTGTTTGGCAAAACGAATAGATCGTCATATCCTAAGCATATGACATCCATTTGAGCCTATTCAAGTTGTGTTGGGTTCGTATCAACGAGGCTTACGTACACGTTTGTTTTGAAGCCATTTTGAGAACATTGTTTTTTAGGCCTTTTTGAGCCCCATCAAGCTCCTGGATCCAAATCTGGATCATACCTTCCCACTAAAGGACCTTTTGGTCCCCAAAAGGTTACAAGAATTGACTTTGATTGATTACATACGCATAAAAAACAAAACATGATGTTGTACAAAAATGATGTTATAACAGGTCATCATTTCAACATGTGTGATTACATTAATGGAAGCAAAATACAATGAAGTTGAGACATCCACTTCTGGAAAAACCAAGTGGCTGTTTTCTTTTCCTCATGGTGTTCCTCTTTCCTCAATAGCAATCCTTATTCCTTCATGAGTACATGCAAAATCCTTTTTTCCTTCGTTGGGCAAAGATCCAGATTAAGCTTCCAACAACTAGCCTTTTGATGTCCACCCCTACTGCAATAAGTGCACTGAGTTTTTGACATCCAGACCTGTTTACCCTTCTCTTTCTTCCGTTGTGGAGTTGAGTATTTATGTCGTATTTCTGTCCTGTTCGACATAGGTTTCCTATACAAATTTTGTCTCTTCCAACATTTGGCAACATAATGCTTGGGTGAATGACAATAAGTACATGGATAATTATTCCACAAGTTTTAGATTACATGCTTATTTTTTTATAATCAAAAGGAGAATTGATAAAAACATGACCATTATGTTAGGATATTTAGACACTTAGGAGTTAGTAATATCTACTTGGTCTATTGTGTCGTTAGGTAAAAGTGTGTTTTCTAGTGTGTTTCTTTAGTATGCATTAGTATGCATTTGTAGTTAGGAAATCTGACGGTCACAATATGTTCCTGACATAGAGTGATCCGACAGTTCATACTCTCCTCGATCTTAATGACCATTGATCTGTGGCTTAACACTTGATTGGTCCATGATCTCTATTTAAAGAGCATGGAGGGTCATTTTCCGATGATCGATTGTGAGAAACTCTTTTGTAAAATCTCTCTGTAATCTTTTTCTTTGCATTAATAAACTGCTCCAAGTGGTTGCGTTGGCTGGGGTCATGGATGTTTCCTTGTAGGGGTTTTACCACGTGAAAAAATTGGTGTGTTGATCTTTGATTTGGTTATGTGAGTGGTTAATAAAGGTGTTCATCCTCTGTTGGAATAATTGTGTTGTCGAACATGGTATCAGAGCCTGTTTGAAGACCTGCTCCTGTTGTAGATCGAGATCGTGAAGCCGAGTTGTGTCATCTCCACTTTCTGTCAGTTTCGTATATTTTTGGGCTGAGAAGACCATTCCATTGCGTTTGGAGCACTCGTTTCAGTCAGGAACACTTTTCGTTTCACTTGAGAAGGTTTTTGTTTGCCCAAGATACAACCATTACAGTCAGATCCAGAGGTATAAAGCTTGAATACGCATTTTTAAATTTTTTTGCAGAGTAGTATTTTGGTTTTATTTTATTTATTTCCGGGTTGCTACTCTTTTAGATCTGTGTATTATCTTTGCCTCGCGCCCTGTGCGATCTTAGAAAATCAGAAACATATAGGAAAAGGTGCATCTTCTAGGTAAGTTAACCGAAATCTAACCCTTGTTGTCATTGAGAAGAAATTTTTTTTTCTTGTGTGAAAAGATTTTTTTTAGCACGCTCTCCAAGGCCGTCTTCAACAATAACAATAAAAACAACAATCCTCCTTCTAAACATTACAATATGTTTTGCTAGATCATTTGGTTAAAATTTGCCTTATTAAGTAAGAGGTCTTGAGTTCAAGTCTCTCTTTTGTTACCTTTTTTGAAAAAGTTCATGCTAAAATGGTAAAGTGTATTTCACTTCAAGTATAAAAGTGAATCAGTATAAGTAGCTTTGATATTTTATTTTAGAGTTATTTATTTTTCATGCAACTTTTCTGTTATAAAGTAACTTCATTGTAAAAGTGATCCCCACTTCTCTTTATAAAAGTGAGTCACTTCATAAAGCAACTTATACAATCACGTGGTCATTTGGTTACCGATTATGCCTTTTTTAAAAAGGGCATAACTCTAACATAGGAAGTCCATTTTCATTGCCGTTTTTTTTAAACCGCATAACTTTTCGAGCTCTTTCCATCCATATCGTCAGTTTCAAATTTTAAATCCACATTATTTTCATATTTAATATGGCTTCTACAAGTACTATCTTTCTTACCAACAACAACTACTTCCAATGGAAATCTCATATGGAATATTTACTAAGAAGTAAAATCTTGTACCGGATTACCTTGGGAAAGGAAAAAACACCCACTGATGTTGATAAGAAAGCCAAGTCGGATAATAAGAATGACGAAGCACGTGGACTAATCAAAATTTCCATTTCTCCTGATTTAAGGTACCACCTTCAAGATATTGATGACCCCAAAGAAGCTTGGAACACGATTGAATCTTTGTTTGGTAAACTTAATATTATTTGAGCACAACAGTTAGAAAATCAAATACTGACCTTGAGTCCAAATGATTTTTCTTGCCTTGGAGACTATCTATATAGGTTTAAAACACTCATAATTTTATGTGAAGAATGTAAGATAAAGATGGAAGAAGATAAGCTTGTACAATTTGGAGTGATCAACATTGCAAGTCCCTCCAACAAAGCCTTAGTTGCCTAGCAGAAAGATAAACCCAAGTATCCCAAGAAGAAAAATCCTCACTACAACAATAAACAACATAAGGGTCCCAAACCTGCTCAGACAATTTCAGCTCCTACTGGTGACAAAGGACCAAAATATAAAAGTAAGAATACTAATAGACATTGCAAATTTTGTGATAAAGATGGTCATGATGAGTCCAAATGTTTCAAGAAGATGGCAAATTTAGAAGTAGCGAAGAAGAAGCACAACATCAGTATTTATTCTACTTCTTCTTCTCACAGACATGCACTTTCTGCTTCTGGTTTCTCCTTCAATTCAAATTCTACTACTACTTCTTCTTCTTATGAGTGGCTTATTGATTCAGGAGCATCTTATCATATGGATAAGGATAAAACCATATTTTCTTCTCTATATGAATGTAACACCAAGAAAATATTTGTTGGTAATGATAAATCTCTTAGTGTTGTAGGATTTGGAACAATTCAAGTAGATAATGGTCATTTCAATGATGTATTATGTGTTCCAAGTCTTTCTTGTAACCTTCTATTAGTATATCAAATCACTCATTCAGGTGAAGGTAAAACCATCGAGTTTTCACCTCACCAAGTTGTAATCAAGGATCTAAAAGATCCTAAGCATGTTCTTGCAACTGGAATTGATGATGATATTACTAGGTTGTACAAGTTTGACAACTTTGGGTCATCAAATTTTTCATTTGTTTTTGTTGCTCATAGCGATGACTTGAGAAAACTTTGGCATGAGCGGTTTGGTCATCTAAACTATCGCTCATTGTAACAAATATGTAATCAATAGATGGTGACTGGTCTTCCTCTTGTTTCATGCAGAGATGGTGTTTGTGCCAGTTGTGTTCTCGGAAAACATCATCGGGACAGTTTTGACAAACATGCCTCTTGGCATGCCTCGGGTCCTTTGCAGCTTGTTCACAGTGATTTGTGTAGTCCACTTTCTTCTCCTCATTTTTTCAGGTGCAATTATTTCTTAACTTTCATTGATGACTTTTCCAGACGTACTTGGGTTTACTTCTTAAAACTCAAGAGTGAAGTTTTTGACAAGTTTTTGGCCTACAAGGCCCTTGTGGAAAAGCAATCTGGACATCAAATTCAAAGGTTAAGAATAGATAATGGAGGCGAATATGTGAACAATAATTTTACAAGCTACTGCACTACACAAGGAATCCAAATGAAACACACTATTCCATATACACCACAACAAAATGATGTTTTTGAGAGAAAGAACCGCACATTAAAAGAAATGGCTAATTGTATGATCCAATCTAAGGGATTAAGTCTAAAGTATTGGGTGGAAGCCATCAACTGTGAAAATTACATAGTAAATTGTACTCCCACAAAGGCTCTTAAGAATATAACACTGGAAGAAGCTTGGACTAAAATTAAACCAGATGTAAGTCACTTTCGTGTATTTGGCAGTATAGCATGGGCTCACATTCCTGATGAGAAAAGGAAAGCATTGCAGCCTAAAAGTGAGAAGTGTATATTTGTTGGNCTTTCTTGTAACCTTCTATTAGTATATCAAATCACTCATTCAGGTGAAGGTAAAACCATCGAGTTTTCACCTCACCAAGTTGTAATCAAGGATCTAAAAGATCCTAAGCATGTTCTTGCAACTGGAATTGATGATGATATTACTAGGTTGTACAAGTTTGACAACTTTGGGTCATCAAATTTTTCATTTGTTTTTGTTGCTCATAGCGATGACTTGAGAAAACTTTGGCATGAGCGGTTTGGTCATCTAAACTATCGCTCATTGTAACAAATATGTAATCAATAGATGGTGACTGGTCTTCCTCTTGTTTCATGCAGAGATGGTGTTTGTGCCAGTTGTGTTCTCGGAAAACATCATCGGGACAGTTTTGACAAACATGCCTCTTGGCATGCCTCGGGTCCTTTGCAGCTTGTTCACAGTGATTTGTGTAGTCCACTTTCTTCTCCTCATTTTTTCAGGTGCAATTATTTCTTAACTTTCATTGATGACTTTTCCAGACGTACTTGGGTTTACTTCTTAAAACTCAAGAGTGAAGTTTTTGACAAGTTTTTGGCCTACAAGGCCCTTGTGGAAAAGCAATCTGGACATCAAATTCAAAGGTTAAGAATAGATAATGGAGGCGAATATGTGAACAATAATTTTACAAGCTACTGCACTACACAAGGAATCCAAATGAAACACACTATTCCATATACACCACAACAAAATGATGTTTTTGAGAGAAAGAACCGCACATTAAAAGAAATGGCTAATTGTATGATCCAATCTAAGGGATTAAGTCTAAAGTATTGGGTGGAAGCCATCAACTGTGAAAATTACATAGTAAATTGTACTCCCACAAAGGCTCTTAAGAATATAACACTGGAAGAAGCTTGGACTAAAATTAAACCAGATGTAAGTCACTTTCGTGTATTTGGCAGTATAGCATGGGCTCACATTCCTGATGAGAAAAGGAAAGCATTGCAGCCTAAAAGTGAGAAGTGTATATTTGTTGGTTATTGTGAAGATGTCAAAGGTTATAGACTTCTTCAATCACATTGTAATGAAATTATTATTAGAAGAGATGTTAAATTTGATGAAAATCTCTTTGCATGCGAGCCTAATTTGATGATTGTGCCTTCTTCGACCTGTGATCCATCTTCGGTGTTTGTGCCTTCTTATGATCTAGTTTCTTCTTCAGATGATGATAGTGAGGATGAAAATCCACCTCCGCCTACTCACCCTCCTCTAGATGAGTCCTTTGAACTTGAACCAACACCAACTCCACCGCTTCATAGATGGGTCCGTTCAACACGAGAAGCAGCTGGTGATCTTGTCGGTGATCCTTCAGATCAACGTGAGACATGTTCATAGTTCCAATGAGCCTCTTCTCTTTTGGCTCAAGTTTCAAAAACTCATGATCCAAAGACATTTGCAAAAGCTTCAGGTCATCCAGATTGGGATACAACAATGAATAAAGAGTATCGTTCTTTAATGCAAACGATACTTGGGATCTTGTACCTCTTCCAAAAGGAAGAAAACTTGTTAGATGCAAATGGGTCTACAGAACTAAGTATGCATCAGATGGAAGTGTTGAAAGACACAAGCCTCGGTTAGTTGCCAAAGGATTTTCCCAAGTTGACGGAATTGACTATAATGAAACCTTTGCCCCTATAGCAAAAATGAATTCCATCTACCTTGTTCTTTCCCTTGCTGCCTCACATAAATGGGAGGTCCATCAGATGGATGTTAAATTCGCCTTCTTTCACGGAGATTTGAAAGAATAAATCTACATGGAACAACCTCTTGGCTATGTCCAAAATGACTCTAGCCTTGTTTGTCGCCTCAAGAAATCTCTTTATGGTCTCAAGCAAGCTCCTCGAGCTTGGTATGCCAAAATGGATAGCTTTCTTATTGCCACTGGATTCTCTAGATGCCATTTTGATCCTAATGTTTATACCAAGAAAGTAGGAAGCCATCTCATAATCCTTGTCCTTTATGTTGATGACCTTATCCTTACTGGTAGTGACTCAAAACTTTTAAACCATGTGAAAACCAGCCTTAAGAAGAAATTTGAAATGATGCACTTAGGCTTTTTGCACTATTTCCTTCGCCTCCAAGTTTTGCAAACCAATGAAGGAATTTTTCTTTCCCATTCTAAGTATGCTTTTGACCTTCTTCGTCATTTTCACATGGACGATTGTAAACCAACCCCTTCTCCCTTCCAGTCTGGAGTCAATATTTCTGCCACCTATAGTTCTCCTGAAGTTGATGCCACCCTGTATTGTCAGTTAGTTGGTAGCCTCTTATACTTGACTCATACCTGTCCTGATCTTTCCTTTGTTGTTGGTCTTGTTGCCCAATATATGCAAACACCCCATGAAAGCCATTGGAAAGCAGCTAAAAGGATATTTCGCTATTTTCATGGTATAATTCAGTTCAGGATACATTACAGTTCAGGGGGGACTCATTTATTGGTTGGTTTCATGATTCAGATTGGGCCAACGACCCTGATGATCAGAAGTCTACTGCAGGTTATGTTTTCAGCCTTGGTTCAGTACCTGTCACTTGGGCCTATAAGAAACAACAGGCTATTGCACTTTCTTTAGTAGAAGCATTGTACCGAGCAACGGTAAATGCAAGTCAGGAAGCCCTATGGATTTGATAGATCCTTTTAGAGTTTGGATTCCAGCACCAACATCCGACCAACCTTTGGTGTGACAATCAGAGTGCCATCAAGCTCGCCAAAGACCCAGTTTAAAATCAGCATAGCAAACACATTGAGATACACATGCACTTCATCAGAAAGTTCATTCATGATCAAGTTATTGAAGTGCTCTTTTGCCCTACAAAATATCAAGTTGCAGACATTTTCACAAAGTCTCTTACAGAAGCAAAGTTTTCCAAACTTCAATCTATGTTAGGAGTTCAGGAAGTTGTCATTAAGGGGGGATAGGCTCTAATTCCTCCTTCCTTCTCCTATTGTGTCACTATTGTAAATCCTTCAA
>SNQJ01S0001135.1:533491-570679 GCA_010110895.2 Picea sitchensis | reverse complement strand
CTCCTTCCTTCTCCTATTGTGTCACTATTGTAAATCCTTCAATCCTATCCCAAGTTGTTCTTAAGGGGGGATGTTAGGATATTTAGACACTTAGGAGTTAGTAAGATCTACTTGGTCTATTGTGTCGTTAGGTAAAAGTGTGTCTTCTAGTGTGTTTCTTTAGTATGCATTAGTATGCATTTGTAGTTAGGAAATCCGATGGTCACAATATGTTCCTGACATAGAGTGATCCGATGATTCATACTCTCCTCGATCTTAACAACCATTGATCCATGGCTTAACACCTGATTGGTCGATGATCTCTATTTAAATATCATGGAGGGTCATTTTCCTATGATCGATTGTGAGAAAATATCTTGTAAAATCTCTCTATAATCTTTTTATTTGCATTAATAAACTGATCCAAGTGGCCGCGTTGGTTGGGGCCGTGGATGTTTCCACGTAGGGGTTTTACCACGTGAAGACATCGGTGTGTTGATATTTGATCTGGTTATGTGAGTGGTTACTAAAGGTGTTCATCCTCTGTTGGAATACCTGTGTTGTCGAACACATTATACCTTCCATGCTGAGCTTTACTTTTCTTTGGAGATGAACTGCATTCACTATCACAATCCTGGAGTGATGCACCATTACCTTTCGTGAAGTGTTCTTGCAATGTCTTGAACTGGCTATGTGAAAAATTACTTGCTTCCGAAGTTTTGGAACCCATCTTGGAGGATGCTCCAAGCTCCACTTTGCCATATCCCAATCCTAAATATTGAGGCCTTTCCACAACCTCAGTAGGATTCACGATACCTTGACCTTTACATCCAAGGCCCTTTATTTCTTTAAAAACCATCTTGGCTAGTATTCTCAAACCTACACCTCTTGTATGTTTTTCAAATGCACCAAAACCATCTTGATGGGGATAAAGAGAAATTGATGAGAAACCTTCACTACATACCTCAGATGTGTTTTTTGAAATAGATGTAGAAGGCACTTCCTTCGATCCTTCTTTGCCTTGGTTTCTCTATGAATCTTTCACTTGAGTTGAGCTATTTCGTTCCAAGTAGTCTTCATACAACACTTTCACCATCACGGCCATAGAAAACACTGAATTTATGAACTCCTTCTCATCTTGAGAAATTCCTCCTATAGATGCCATTTTCTCCCTTGAGATTAGCTCTTCCCTTGCTAACATGCAAAACTCAAATTCCAAATGTCAACCCGGCTCTGATACCACTTGATCCATAAAGAATCTTTTAAACGATAATGGTTGAGTTATCTTTCATGAGTTAAATTACCATTTAGGAAATTAATGAAAGAAGAAGAATATATGAGAAGTTATCATAGCCACATAAACATGTACAGAACTGAAATGAAGCAATAAAAAGCGACAAACCATAACACAAATGTGATAATGGAGTTTGACAATTTCGCCTACGTCTGTGAGCCTTGTTTCAGTTGGATTTGATTATTTTTGTTCGAAGATTTATAGGTACATCATGATAGTGACAAAAGGTTATAAAAATGAGCTGGCCGTGTTCTACCAGATCTCATGAACCCATCAAAATGGACTTCACCCAAATCGGATGAATGAGGCTCCCATAAATGGTCCGCAAAGGTGCTCTCCTCAATATCTTCCCTGCATAAAAATGGCCTTTGGCTCAACAATATGGCATCATAAACCTGTTCTGAACCACTACTCATCTCCCCATGGCCTCAAGAAGGGCCCAATATCCACTAAAACTGGGTAAAAATCTCCAATTCTAGGCATAACATCCAATAAAATGCACTAACCCAAAGTTAGAAAACCCACTTTACATATATATTTGGTGATAAGCCCCTTTGGACTGGTGTGTGCCCCTTAACTCGGTCACATGGAAACTACATATGGACAAGCACCAACCCCTAAGGGCTATGCGTTGGCCCTTTATCCGTAGGCATAGGTCACATGACGTGGTGTAATACGACCGTGCCCCAAACGGTGCACGCCTGGGTGGTGTTCATAGCTCCAAACTAAATGGTAGATAGGTGTTGGAAACGCGGCTCCATATCTCATGGAACGATCACATAACACTTACCATGCAAATGGATTGGAACTATCACATAACCACACATATATAGTGGAAGTTTAATGGTCTCATGGTGTATAAAGATTCACGGGTTAGGGCTCGCCCCAACCCTTTTCGCCCCCTCTCGGACCTGCACATCACTTCAAATATTTGAATGTGGCAACGTTATAACAAGTAAAAATGTAGCTGGATTGGTATCTAGCCTTCCTCAAGGAGTTAGACTAGGAAGAGGTCCCGTGTTTGAATCATCTAACCTCCAAATTTGTTTTGCAATGAAAACTAGAAGCCAATCCTCGGGTGCCACGTGGTAGCCCATGTTTGGGCCACGTGGCACCCCCCTATTTTCCCAAAAAATATGCTACATGTCAAACATCAATTGAGCCAACTGTCTGCCATGTGTACCTACTGTTGTCTTCCACCTGTCATTATATGTGCATGCCACACGTCTCTGTACGAGTGTGCCATGTGTCACCCTTACAGTGGTGACACATGTCACCTCCCGATTGGTCCATCTGTCTTGTCCATTTTAGCTCCGTATAGCTAGTCACCCTGCCACTTGTCACCTCTTGAGGCTACCACATCATTCTTACAACTGTCCTTGCCATGCCATATGTACGTTTGTACGGCCTGTACCATCATATGCCACGTGTCATTGTACTGATTGTACGAACTATATAGTCAACATTTTTTTGCTTGTTTGGAAAAATGAACAGATCACCATGTCTTGAGCATACGACATTTGTTTGAGCCTGTTTAAGTTGCATTGGGTTCTTATCGATGAGTCCTATGCACACGTCCATTTTGAATTCATTATGAGAACATTGATTTTTAGGCCTTTCTGAGCCCCATAAAGCTCTTGGATCCGAATTTGGATCACCACTCCTTACTATATTATCTGTGAAGATAAGGTAATAATCATATTTTTCATGCATTCTAAGCTCCTTCTGCTCAAGAGATCCTACTACATCAATCCCCTTCTAATAATGGATAATTTCCCCCAAATACACTAAGGCCAACAATATATATTCAATGCCTTCCACTTAACACTTGTCACCTTCAAAAGTATCTTTAATCCACTTGGTGACCTGTTCCCTACCATCGGGAACTTAGGATAAAAATAATTATCCATAAACTTACAATTTTTCGAAAACATTATAAAATATTCCCTAAGACTTATGACTCACCCCCTTTTCCCTTTTTCGGTGGAGTTGGCCCCCCATATCTGTTCGTCTGAGTATAATTGCACACAACGATGCAATATTATATTAATAACTGAGTATAATTACATGGAT
The DNA here is from genome assembly GCA_010110895.2 of Picea sitchensis. NCBI lineage: Eukaryota > Viridiplantae > Streptophyta > Pinopsida > Pinales > Pinaceae > Picea > Picea sitchensis. The sequence goes on along the minus strand of SNQJ01S0001135.1, from coordinate 567,333 downwards.
AGGCGCATTGGCCTATATGAGTCCCGACTCACCAGTCTCATACTCACATAGGCTCTCCGGCCTCAATACAAATCCATTCATATATGTGTGTGTGTAATCTTACTCAAAAAAAAATTCAAGCACTTTGTGTTCTTCTTGCATGCCCACATATTTATTGTACATCTCAATTATTTTATTAGCCACTAAGGCATTGAGAATAAAATCACTTCTAATCATGTGATCATGCACTTTCCTCCCTTCTTCTAGTGCCTTCAAGTTTGTTCACCATTATAGAATGAAAACATAACTAATGGAATACATAGGAATACCTTATTGATGTATATTCCTAAAAATATCCATGGCATCCCTATGAAGAGCACGAACCCTATCAGCCACCACATTTTATTTCAATAAGTCAAAGAATACCTTAGATCTCTCATCACCCTCTTAGATCCACTATAATCAATCTCTAACTCGAGCCCTCCTAGTAAAATATTTCTCCTCCTAGAACGACCATCTTAAGAGGGTGATGTCATGCAAGTACTCCTCCAAGAGAATTTTGTGAGCATCCTTCCTTGAAACACAAAACAAGTCTGTTTTTTCTTGTAATTTCTTTCAGAAAACTTTTTCAAATTTATTTTTTTCAATGTATCATACATATTTTTTACTTTGGACCGTTATAGTTTTTCTCTTTTCATATCAAAAATATTTTCACTTTGACGCAATAATGTTTTTTGGTTTTTGTATCTCAATGCTTTTATATTTCTTGAGATCCATCACATAGGAACGGAACATATTTTTTCTGCATTGCAATGTATCACACCTCATTTTGTTTTCCTTTCAACAGTCCACATCCTTGATTTTTTTGTGTCTTTGCAACGTTTTGTACCTTTCTAGTATTTTCCTTTGCGACATTTTGTACCTTGTCTATTTCTGGTTACGTTTTTTTACACATCATTTAGTTTTCTTTCAACATTTCGAATCCTTTAAATTTTTTTGTCTAAGAAATGTTTTACATCCTTGAGAATTTATCAATCTTTCCCCATATCACACCTTGTACTTGTTCTCATGTGATACACCATGCCACCATCTCCACTATATAGCGCGTCACCCAAATTTTTATCTTCATGCAAGACATCGTGCCACAATCATTTTTCTCTTCATGCAATTGAAAATTTCCTTGTCCACGACATAGCCAACTTTCCTTCTTCCTTTTCTAATGCAAATTTTCCTTCATCACATGTTTCAAAAATTTCCTTTCATCAACCATTTCCCACTCAAAGTTTTTTCCCTTGCGAAACGCTGCATTGCAAGAATGATTGTTTTGGTGCGATACATAAAAAATCTCCAATAAAAACTTTCCTTCATGACATTTCACATGTACCACAAAAACGTTTTTTCCACGCGACACAATGTGCCATGAAAAAAAAATATTATCCTCAAAATAACATCGCATGGAATATATTCTCTGTGTGCCACATCTCATTTGCTCAAGCTTCACTCTTCACAACCAACATTTCAGTTTTGGTCCTATGAAATATCTTTTCCACATGATAGGGTACATTTTTATAGATATTTTAAGAGTGGTGTGACACAATCTGTGTCACATCCATAGAGGAAATACAAACGACACCCATTAAAATAGATCTTTTTTCCCATGTCATACACATGAAACTGAAGAATGCATAAACCTTATAATTGCGTACTCTTTCAACTTTCATAATGATAGGGTACATTTTGCGAGATATTTCAAGAGTGGTGTGACACAATGTGTGTCACACCCATAGAGAAAATACAAACACCACCCATCCAACAAGATCTTTTTTTTTTCATGCGATACACACGAAACTGAAGTATGCATAAACCTTGTAACAACGTACTCTTTCAACTTTCAGAAGCAAATGCTAGTATTGGGGTTTTCTTCATATAACCTATTTTTAGTTAAAAGTTGCATCATTAAGTTATCATCATCTGTGTTGTACATGTGGAAACCATCTATCATAAATTTGTATGAAGAGACATGCTTTCTTCTCCATAAGATAAAAGGAGTCAGGAGTTCAGGAGTGTGGCAGTAAATCAATCAGTTTTTTCATGATGCATAACTTAACCTCATTCAAATCACTTCAGTTCATTTATTTGTATAATATATGATATTTTTAAATTATAATTTATAGTTGTTTTAGTTTAGATTTCATTTTATTTGAAAATTTTATAATATTTTAATATTTTTTTGTTTAAATTTTTGGAACCCATTTAATGGTTCTATAGAATTAACCATGAATTTTTCCTTCTTCTTCCTTTGCAGTGAAGCAGTTATATTTTCATGTGGAAAGAATAATGATATTCGTATAGATTTCATTATACATCACATGCCCCCAATTAATACCTTAATAACCATATTTATAAACCCTAATTTATAGGATTGGGAGTTGTAGTCAGGTGAGTGCAAGCTAATGATGGTCTCTCATGATGTGTTAGTGGTAAGAAAACCTGGAAAAATAACAATTTGTTAACTTGGAGGGATTATTCAAGGTAATTTTACAATGAATTTGAATATGGTGTAAGAAGATGAAACATAGGAAATTGAACTATCTTTCCAAATATATAACTTTTATTTATAGAAACTGTGAATAATCGTGTCAAATTTATTTTTTTCTAATAGTGGTATCTTATTTTTCCAACAAAATATAAGGTATATGTTTTCGTTCATGCGGGTGTTGAGTACCTTAACGATGGAATTTCGTTGCAAAAACTTCTATACTTGTAGAGAACCCATTTTTCTTTTTCCCTATATCTTTTGGAAATTTTTAATATTAATTTAATATTTTTTTTAAATTATCAAAGTCAACATATTGCTGAAATTACAATGTCTTTTTTTCATGCAGGCTAAGAGGGTCTTAACATGATCAAATATTTGTTTTTTAGATCATAGATGTTGGTATACTCTAGTGCCAACATATAACTCATTTGAGAAATAAGATAAGTATGTATTCTAGGATTTTGATATATGTGAAGATAAAAATAGTAGATTAAAATAATGAACAATATTATTTTATATATATATGTATATATATATATATATATATATATATATATATATTTGAAATCATATAGTCGACTCTATCTATGTATGTAGTTTAGGTCAAAAATCTATATAGTCGACTCTATCTATGTCTGTAGTTTCGTCAACAATTGAATTTTTTAGCCTATAGAAAAATAATGTCAAAGACAGAGATATAGAGGCGATTCACAAAAATGGAGGTTTTTTTTATCAATTTGCAAACCGAACCCCTAAGTTTGTCATCTCAAACCTAAATTCACACTAACCAAATCATCATATACGTTCTCAATCTCGCCAAAAAACATTTGAATTCAAAAGAACGTGTGCACGTTCTTAAGAGTTCACACACGCTATAGGAACATGCATGCGCTCTAGGAACACACACTCTTTCCTACATCTACCCCCCCTCTCTATCTTCCTCTCATTCTCCCTCTCTACCCCCCTTGTCTGTCTCCCTCTCTCTCCCTCACACTCTTATACATGGTAAGACCTAGACATGGAAATACTTAGACATCACAAGGCATGGAAATACCTATACCTAGACCTTGCCTTGACATGCCTCATACTCTCACACCCACTCCTTCTCTATCCCACCCCCCGTCTCTCTCTCTCTCTCTTCCCCTTCATGCCTCCCTCCCCTCTTTCTTCCACCTCTCTTCCACCATTTCTCTCTCTCATTATTGTTAGTCTCAGTATCTCTCTCTACCCCTCTTTCTCTCTCTATTCCCCCTATATGTGTCCCTCTTTATCCCCCATTCGTCTCACTCTCTCTCTCTCTACCCCCCCTTCTATGTCTCCCTCTCTACTTATCTTCATTTCATGATCCCTCTCTCTACCCCTCCTCTCTGTCTCCCTCTCACAGTCTCTCACAGTCTCTCTCCACCCCTCCTCTTTTTCTTTCTCTCCCCCCCTCTCACACTCTAATGCACACTCTCTCTCACCCCCCTCCTCCCTCTCTCTCTACCCCTCCCTCCCATTATCTCTCCTCTATATCTCCTACATCTACCCCTCTCTCCTACATTTACCTCTCTATCTACTCCCCTCTCTATATGCCTCTCTCTCCATCTCACACTATCACACACTCTCTATAATTCCCTTCTATGATTTTCTCTCACTCCCTCCTGTTAGCACCATAAGTCACCCTTGGATTGCGACAGAGGTAAGCCTGATACCCATCAGTTTGTATGTCATGAAAAATAAATATAAAGGCAGTCTAATGGATGCAGACTTGGGATGGTATTGTTTTAACTCAGAAAACTGGATCAAAAAGAACATGCAGGTGAGTTCTTGGTTTAACTTCAGTCAGTAAGTTGGTATAGTGGTGAGTAGGGGGAAGAACTTGAGGAGAGTGAAGAGGTGTGCTATGGACATCCGGTCTTCCTACAGCCTAAGCAGGAAAAATTTAGAAAACAAGATCTTCTTGGATTCGGAACTTCAAGAAACTAAAAACGCTATAACAACACTGCAATCAAACATCCATTACAACAAAATCACAACCATCCATGTGAATCCTTCAATCATGAACTTTTAGTATCATGTGCATATTAATATCTAGGAAGAAATCTGACTTGGATTAAGCAAGAAGTCTCAAATACAGATACATAACCAGAAACTAGAGGCTTTACAAAAAAATTATAATACAGGAGCCTAGATCTACCATCGACCTTAACAAAATATAAAAACTGAGTATTTATACTCAAAACAAGTTGCTCCCTTCAGAAGCACACTCTAGTCATTGCATTTAAGGCTTTCCACATGCATATTCTTCTGTCAGACTGCACTTTCATTCTTCTGTCAAACTCAAGATCAGATCGGTATGGGCTTCACAAGAAAATTCATGACAGGGAACTTTCGACTGATAGACTGCCCTCCATGGCCAGATTTTCCATGATTTCCATTTATGTGGTGAAACAAGTTTTCAACCACCTTCCCAAATTCATTAACTACCTTCATTGGGATCAGGACGAAGCATGACACCCATGAATTCTCTAGGCGAACTCACAACTCCTTCGAGTCAATTCTGGCACCTTGAGGCCACGCAGATATTTCTCTGTGACCAACTCAGATGCTTTGATTCTTTTTGGATCTCCTTTTCCATTTCCCCATGCGACCGTGGGCCATGACCTCGTGCTTATCCATATGAAATATTAGGATTTCGCATTTCGAGAGATTTCACTTCCCTTGATTTCAAAAATCCTGATGCTCGCTCTCGTGAAATGGCCCATTTGGATCAACGGTTGGATTTTCCTCGAATCCGACGGCCAGGATAAACTCCTCGAATAATTTCAGTTGCCCACTGCTTTGAAAGGAACCTTATTTTCATTTGGCCTCACGTTTCATATGACCCCGGGCTGTGATCGTGGGCCCAATTCTTAGGCGTGTCACAATTTCACATTTCGCGAACTCATGATGTGTTCCATGCTCAAAACTTTGAGTCATGAAATCATGATCCCTTGGATTGGATACACATGTCCCTTTGAAATGAATGACCCATATTATTTCAGTGTTTTGAGACCTCGGGCCATCAACACTTCTCACCTCAGCCTTCCCGAAATAATTTTTCCGTGGTTTACATCTTGCGCCATGTGTCGCTCTAGAATGGATGACCCTGATTATTTCATGACTTCATGTTTTGCGAGTCCTCATGACTCTTCCCTTTGAATTATCCACCCCACAAGTCAACAAAACACTGATCCTACGCCACGAGCCCCTCCAGTACCAATGACCAATATCAATCTTGCGACTTTGAACCTCTAATTGATGCTAAACCTGATGCAACTGCATGATCCTGATCACTCGATGGCCTTCGATATGATCTATCTGATGGATATCCACCATTGAAAACTGATCTTGCTCACTCACTTGATTTGAGTCCATATCATACCGCTCTAAGTGTTGCGCTCAGTGTTCACGAATGCGACCTATGAACAACTATTTGGATAACTGATCGAGGACTCAAAAAACGAAGGATCGACTATAGGGGAAAAGAGAGAAATGGACGAATTTAGGGAGAACAAGAAGGATTAGGGACAATATCTCTCAGGCAATTCGATAAGGAAAACAGGTAGATCTAAAGGATGAAGGAAAACAGAAGAAAAACTATAAGTCGAGAGGAAAAACATATGATCGGGTCTACAAAAAAGAGGAAAAAAAGAGGCGAGATTACAAACCTATTTAGAAACCACAGACTCAAAAGACCTTGACAAGTTTATGTGCTAACATTATCTCCATGGGGGATAGAGGCCTCCCTCAGAGGCTCTAAGAACTCTTTCCGTGACTTTAGTGCCTTAGTGTTGGGTTTTGGAGTCTCCTATCAAAACCAAAATAAACGTAAAACATAGATGGTATTTACAATGGTGGGATGTTGATTGCGGCTTTAAACAAAATTTTTTTTTAGGAAGTGACCTTTTACAAGGCCACCAAAAGCTTTGTCTCCCTCCAAATTATGCAATCTGTAAGTGTTGTTTGGAAACGCTTCAGAAATATTGAAGGGACCTATCCTAAGGGCTTCAAATTTACCATGCTTTCCCTTGTCCTGTCTGGGTGCATCCCATTTTATTACTATATCTCCCAACTAGAAATACTCTTTAATTCCTTTAGTGTCAAAATCCTTCTTGATATTCTGCTGACGGTCATGTGCTCTGCCCATCACCTGCTCTCTAGTTTGTTGTACTTCTACCAGCTGATGAATTCTTCTGATCATGTCATCAGGCTCTCCTTGGAAATCTTGGAAGAATTTTGCTACAGGCAGGGCAAGCTCAGAAGGAAATATTGCTTCAGTCCCATATACAAGTTGGAAAGGAGAGCTGCCCAGGGACCTCTTCGTTGTCACTCTATCAACCAACAGAGAAAATTTGAGCTTTGAATCCCATGATTTCCTATTTTCCTCTAACAATATTTTGATGATCTTTATCAGGCTCTTGTTAGAGGACTCTGCCAATCAATTGCCTCGTGGATAATAAGGGGTAGAGTGGATCAATGAAATTCCAAACTACTTATAAAACTTGATCAATGGTTCGGCCCTGAAGGAAGCAACATTATCAGTAACAAGTATGTTCGGGAAGCCAAACCTTGCTATAATATCTTTGAGAAAACCAATGATCACTTTGTGAGAAGCGCTCTTGGTGGGGAAAACTTCTATCCACTTGGTAAAATAATCTATTGCAGTTAAAATCCACCTGTGATGACCACTTGAAGGAGGATGAATTTGACCAATAAATTCTATGCCCCATTGCTAAAATCATCTTGAAGCTAGTACAGGCTTCAATGGAAGAGACTTGAGCTGCTGCTTCCCAGAAAATTTCTGACATTTAATAAAAGCCCTGATTTTCGCACAGACATCAGTGAATAGAGTAGGCCAGTAGTACCCAGCCCTGAGAATTTTGTAGGAAATGGTTTTCCATAAGTGATTTCCCCCACATAGGTTGTCACTATAATCCTTTGGACCTCTTGTGGGTCTAGACATCTTAGGAGAACTCCTAATGGGTCTTTCCAGCACAAGACCTGATCAGTAAGGAAATATTTGATTGCTTTGAGCTTTAAAGCTCTTGCCTTTATTTTCCCCATTCCATCTGGAGGTCGTAACTCTTGCATAAAATATATAATATGTTTATACCAGGTGCATTTTTTCAAAGGAGGGTTGTCCCGAGAACTTTTACTGGGTAGCTTAGCTTGCTGATCTTCTGAGAAAGTGTCGATGAAGTTAACCTAAAAATATTTACAATTAGATTCAGCCAACAACTTGGCTAAAACCTGGCCTTTAAATATCTTGGTGGGTTTTATTTCCAGATCAAATTCAAGGATTTTGGCAATCCACTTGCTCCTTCGTCCATCTATGTCAGGCTGGATGAGAATGTCCTTCACAGAAGTTGAAGGGACATATGCAATGATTTTTGAATGCAGAACATAGACTCTGAAAGCTTTAAGATTTTTCACCAAGGCATAAGATTGCTTCTCCATGATGTCATATCTGATCTCTGCATCCCTCAATGCTCTATTGAAAAAGGAAATAGGTTGTTCCAGCCCTACATCATTCTTCTACAATAAAACAACTGCCACTATATCAAAAGAAGCAAAGGAAAAGATCAGAAAATCTTTGAAATAATTAGGAATGATAAGCACAGGTTCCTTAGTCAGTTCCCTCTTGATTTGGTTGAAGGATCCTCTGGACTCAACAGTCCATATTACTCCATTCCCCTTTCTGAGCATGGTTGTGATATGCTTCACCAATTCAGCAAGATTTGAAACAAACCTTCTCATAAAATTGATTTTTCCCAAGAAGGATTGAACTTCTTTCTTAGATCTGTGGAGTTATAAGGTTTGAATAGATTCTACCCTACTCAGATCAATCATGACCCCCTCATCTGATACAATGTGCCCCAAAAAGTTTCCCTCTTTCATGGAAAATATACTTTTCTTAGGATTTAAGGAGAGACCAAACCTTCTGCATTTCAAGAAAATTTTCCTTAGATGAAAACAATGCTCTTTATCAGATCTGTAGAAGACTGTAATGTCATCCATATAGATGACCACAAATTTATCTCTTTCTCTAATGAATGCAATGTCCATGGCTCGTTGGAAGGTTTCTCCTACTTTGATCAATCCAAAGGGAATTTTAGCATACATGAATGTGCCCCACGGAGTGGTGAAGGATATCTTTTCTCTGTCTTCAGGCAGGACATAAATCTAATTGTAGCTAGAAAAGCCATCAATCATGGAGATCCTGGATGCGTCTGTCACCCTATGCAACATGTGTTCCATCTTTGGCAAAGGGTAATTGTCCTTCTTGGAGCTTCTGTTCAGGTTCCTGAAATCAACACACAGTCTGATCTCTCCATTTTTCTTTCTCACTGGGACTAGGTTGGCTACCTGTTTAGAACATTTCAAAGGGACAATGATTTGGGCATCCAACAAATTATTTACGTCTCTCTCCATGATGGGCAATAACATAGGATTTATCTGTCTTAACTTCTTCCTAAATGGTTTGGCCTCCTCTTTCAATGGGATCTTATGCTCAATGACATTTGTGTCTTATGTCTTGAGGTCTTCATAGGTCCAAGAAAACACATCAACAAATTCTTTTAATAACTCAACATACTCGGCCCTCTGCTCCCTTGATAGGTTTCTTGATAACTTGACGAACTTTGGATCCTCCTCTGTACCAATATTGCACTCAGCTACATCAACATCCTTAGTTAGACCTTTAATCTTTACTCCCACATCGTTCCCATCGAACAATATTTCTAACGGGACTAGCCCCTTCGGAATATGATTGCTAGGTATTTGAAAAATATGGTGATTAGCAATCTTATTCAAAAATATTTTGGGGAATGGTCACCTTCGACATCATGATCCTGATCAATATGTAATGTAGAGAACTCATCAATCGACTCCAGAAATCTCTTGATTTCAAGGTCATCCTTGAACACCTTCGAATACTTGATATTATCAGGTACCTAGGGCCTATATCTAATCTCAACATCATACCTGAGCTTAGGTGGTAGTGGGATCTTGAATTGGCTCGCTGAGACAGCCAAAGAATCAGCCATAGTATTTTCCTCTCTTGGAATAAATGAAATGTTGAAGGCTAAGAAGAAATTGTCAATTAGGTCCCACACCTCATTCTTGTAAGTCCTTAATCGACTTAGCATCCCCAAACATTGATATCTCTTCAATTCCCATGTCTTTCGTAGCCCTTAAACCTAAAACAAGAACCTTATACTATGATACATTATTGGTAGCTTCAAATTCTATTTTGTAGGACAAAGGTATAGCCTCTTGACAAGGTGACACAAAAACTACTCCGACACCAACACCTTCTCTAGAAGAGGCTCTCTCGAAGAATGTATTCCACACATAAGTAGTTGGGTTGGTTACTTCATGAGAAGAAATGGGTTGCTTTCTGATTTCAAGAGGAGCTTCCGGAGTATCATTGAGTTGTAACAAACTAGATCCCAAATCAGTGTCGAGTGAAAATATAGGGTGATTGGTGGGGTATTCTTCATCACCAATGATGTAGGCCAACTGAGCTTCTTTGTACAGTCTCCTATGATCCTCTCCGAACACTGGAATGGCAGCATATGTGAGGTCCATATGAAAGGTTCCCCCAAGTCTATTTATCCAAGACCTTGACAAGAGCATGCCAAACTTGGGGGGAACATTGACCACAATGATATCCATGACCACGCTCTTCATGGGAAATTGAAACAAGGTCACGACCAAATATTTGATGACCCCAAGACATTGCACTCTCCTCGAATCAAATGAATATAAATAATGATACGATTTTGTGATTTCTAATCCAAGTTCTTCCATGACAGTTTTGGGCATGAGATTATGAGATGCCCCTGAGTCCATCAGACAATTATGAAACACCTTATCATGTATGTTCAACGATGTGTAGAAAGTAGAGGATGAATCATCTCTATCTTCTACCACATGACCTAAGATGACTGCTAGCTTTTCATCTTGAAGATTTACTGAGTCTGTGGAATGGCAGGATGGCTCGGACTGCAACAACTTGGAAAGGGATTTTTGGAAATATTATTGCTTAATTAGTTCTAAAAGGGGAACAGGGATCATGATCTTTTGAATTTCATGCTCAAAGATGAAGGAGGAAAAGGGCTTCAGAACTTCTCTCACTTCTGGGATAGGGTCTTTGGGTATTAATGAGGGGTTATGAGATTTCTTTTCTTTGCTTCCATTTTATGCCTCTTTAGTAGGCTTCTCTTCTCTAGGAACTGGATCAAGGATGTCAGAATTCCCTTCTTTCTTCTTGGACCCAAGATTGTATTTATTGGGACTGGTGTTATCCTTCTCACCTTTACTTAGCTCATTTATTTGACTGTTCATGAGGGATTCCTCGTATGCAGATTGATTCAAATGGGGAAATGGGGAGGTGTCTCCAAGACAATGGATTTCAGGATCAAGCTCTTCTTCCTCCCTTTCTTCATCGGCAACTAGGTTATTTTGGAGAGGTTTTTGGATTTTCTGATCATGTCTCTCTCTGTTTCTGGGCTCTCTCGGGAGTATTTGAGGGGAATTGTTTGGTCTTCTAAAGTTGGCTCTGTTATGAACATTTTGAGTATTTTTGTATGTTTTCTTCCCCTCTACTTCCAATCTTTCCATACTAGTTGAAAGTGATTTTAGTAACTTGGTTACTTCATCCACTTGAGGGGGGGGAAGTAGAGGAACCAGAGGTGGAGGCTTCATATCTTGCCCTAGGTATGTCCCTATCAACCTTATTCCTGAGTCATTTTATTGCCAATACGTTGGACTCTACTTCCAGGGCTGCATCTTGAGTATGAGCCAAGGAAGTAGCTTTTCTCTCTCTCAAGAGGAGGCAAAAATTAGGGTCAAAAGAACTAGCATAGGTAATCTTCGCAGAGGCTTCTGTAGGCTTTATATCAGTAGGGATCTTATTGTACATTTAGTTGAATCTTTTGGAGAAGTTAGAGACAAATTCTCCCTCCTCTTTCTTCAAAGTCCCAAACTCTGTAATATAGTATATAAAGTCTTTTTTATCCCCCCATTTTCTCAAGAAAACGTCATCCAAAGCTTCAATCCCAACAATGGATCCAGGGGTCAATCCCCTAAACCATTTCCTAACCTCACCATCAAGGCTCTGGACAAAGACTCTCATCCAAATGTCTTCATTTTCAATATTTCGATTGTCTGCATAACTGTAGAAGGGAACAAGGTGTTCTTCAACAGTTATGTGTTCTTCTCCCATGAACCTGGGCATATACTTTAGGTAATCTCCAGCAGGTATAGCATTCATTGGATTAGGTAGGACTAAAGGGGAATATCTTGCAACCACTATGGCATCCATTATATTCCTAGGAGGGTTGGCACCTACCATAGGGATGGTAGGCATAGGAGAAATAGAAGGGGAAGGGGTTCAAATAGGGGAGACTGGAACTGAGCTTCCAGGAGGAAAGGGAAACAACAGAGGATTTGGAGAAAAGGCTACAGGGCTTGAAGGAAAAGAGGATTCCCTTTCCACAAAATCAGTAACTCTAACAGGAGGAGGAGCAATAAAACCTAGAGTGGGAAAAGCTTCCAAGGTCTCGGGTCTAGACCAAGGTAAAACTTCAAGGGAGAGAGGAGTGACAAGGATTTCTTCCTCCAAATTTAGACTCGAAGGGGAAAACTCAACAGGAACACTCTCAAACATTAAAATTTTGGAAACTCCAACATACAGTATAATAGGAGAATGAGAAGAAACTATCGAATTTTTAAAGGGGGACAGTGAAAATCATCAGAAATACATGGTTTAGCAGTAGAATTACCTTCTCAAGGGGCCTTTCCCTTTTTAACAATTTTCTCTGGGTTAGCTTCAGGTGTTGTTAAAGGCAGATGTGGATTAGACCTCGTGTGTCTACCTCTAGAAGCCACATATGAAACGGTGGAGTCTCCAGTGGATTTGCATCAATGGAATCACCATATTGGAGTCACTAGGTGCAGACTTGCAATGTTTGATGTACTAAGTTCTGTTGCACCTTCATAACTAGTAAGATTTGTCGTTCAATCCCAGGGAAAATCTTCAATTTTCGCATCAATGATGCCATAAATGTTATCACTAGGAGTCACCCTTGGATTGCGGCAGAGGTAATCCTGATACCCATTAGTTTTTATGTCACGAAAAATAAATATAAAGATGGTCTAATGGATGCAGACTCAGGATGGTATCATTTTAACTCAGAAAACTGGATCAAAAAGCACAAGAAGGTGAGGTCTTGGTTTAACTTCAGTCAATAAGTTGGTATAGTGGTGAGTAGGGGGAAGAACTTGAGGAGAGTTAAGAGGGCTGCTATGGACGTCCGGTCTTCCAGCAGCCTAAGGAGGAAAAATTCAGAAAACAAGATCTTCTTGGATTCAAAACTTCAAGAAATTGAAAATGCTATAACAACACTGCAACCAAACATCCATTACAACATAGTCACAACCATCCATGTGAATCCTTCAATCATAAAATTTCAGTATCAGACACATATTAATATGGAGGAAGAAAGCTGACTTGGATTAAGCAAGAAGTCTCAAATAAAGATACATAACCAGAAACCAGAGGCTTTACTAAAACTTTACAGTACAGGAGCCTAGCTCTACCATCGAACTTAAAAAAATATCAAAACTGAGTATTTATACTCAAAACAACTTTCTCCCTTCAGAAGCACAGTCTAGTCATTGCATTTAAGGCTTGCCATCTGCATCTTATTCTGTTAGACTACACTTGCATTCTTCTGTTAGACGCAAGATCAGATCGGTATGGGATTCACAAGAAAATTCATGACAGGGAAATTTCGGCTGACAGTCTGCCCTCCACGACCATATTTTCCATGCTTTCCATTTATGTGGTGAAACAAGGTTTCAACCACCTTCCCAACTTCATTAAATACCTTCATTGGGATTAAAACGAAGCTTGACACCCATGAATTCTCCAGGCGAACTCACAACTCCTTTGAGTCAATTCTGGCGCCTTGAGGCCGCCCAGATATTTCTCTGTGACCAACTCAGGCGCTTTGATTCTTTGTGAAACTCCTTTTCCTTTGCCCCATGCGACCACAGGCCATGACCTCATGCTTATTCATATGAAATCTCGGGATCTTTCATTCCCCTTGATTTCAAAAATCCTGATGCTCGCTCCCGCTAAATGGCCCATTTGGATCAACAGTTGGATATGCCTCGAATCCGATGGCCAAGATCAGCTCCTCGAACAATTTTATCTGCCCGCTGCTTTGCCAGGCACCTTCTTTTCCTTTGGCCTTAATTTCCATACAACCTTGGGCTGTGATTGTGGGCCCAATTCTTAGGCGCGTCGCAATTTCTCATTTCGCGAACTCATGATGTGTTCCATGCTCGAGACCTCGGGCCATCGACACTTCTCACCTCAGCCTTCCTAAAATACTTTCTTAGTGGTTTAGATCCACTGCCACGTGCCGCACTAGAATGGACGACCCAAATTATTTTGTGACTTCATGTTTCATGAGTCCTAATGACTCAACCCTTAGACTCCTCCATCCTGTGAGTCAGGGAAACGCTGATCCTATGCCATGCGTCCCTTTGGTACCAATGACCAAGATCAACCTCGTGACTTTGGACCTCTATTCGATGCTAAACCGGGTGAAACTTCATGATCCCGATCACCCGATGGCCGTCAATCTGATCTATTTGATGGATCTCCACTGTTTAAAACTGATCTTGATGCTTGCTTGATTTGAGTCCATATCAAACTGCTCTAAGTGTTGCGCTCGGTGTTCATGACTGCGGTCTGTGAAAAACTATTTGGATAACTGACTGAGGACTCAGAAAACAAAGGATCAACAATAGGGGCAAAGAGAGAAATGGACGACTTTAGGGAGAACAGGAAGGCTCAGGGCTGATATCTCTCAGGAAATATAACAAGGAAAATGGGTTGATCCAAAGGATGAAGGCAAACAGAAGAAAAACTATAAGACGAGAGGAAAAACATACAATCGTGTCTACAAAAAAGAGGTAAAAAACATGCGAGATTACAGACCTAGGTAGAAATCACATGCTCAAAAGAAACTGGCAAGTTTATGTGCTAACACCTCCCACACTCTCGCACACACACTTTCTATCCCCCCTCTATGTCTTCCTCTCTCTCCCTCCCACACTATCCCACACACACTTTCTATCCCCCCCTTTATGTCTTCCTCTCTCTCCCTCCCACACTCTAACACACTCACTCTCTACCTCCCCTCTTTGTCTACCTATCTCTCCCTCCCACACTATCGTGCACACACTTTCTATCCCCCCTCTATGTCTTCCTCACTCTCCCTCCCTAACTCTAACAAAATCACTCTCTACATCCCCACTTTGTCTACCTCTCTCTCCCTCCCACACTCTAACACACTCACTTTGTACCTCCACTCTTTCTCTTCCTCTCTCTCCCTCCCACACTCTCATACACTAGAAAGAGTAGTATATTTCAATGCAAGGCATTGTAATATAACAAATTTCGTTTACATATACTTGGAAAGGCATGTCAAGACCTATACCTAGACCTAGACCTTGCCTCATCATGCCTCACACTCTCACATCAACTCCCTCTCTATATACCCCCTCTTTAACTTTCTCCCTCTCTCTCTCTCTCTCCCTCCTCCCTCCCTCTCTTTCCCTCCCTCCCTCCCCCCTTTCCTTCCCTACCCCCCGATCTCTCTCTGCCCCCTTCATTCCCTCCTCCTCTCTCCCCCCCTTTCTTCCCTTATATTTCCCTCTTTCTTACTCTTCTCTTCCTCTCACTATCCATCTCTCTACCCCCCCTCTCTTTTTCCATTTCCCTCCCTCTCATGCTCTCTCTCTAACCCTCCTATTTCTCTTCCTCTCTCCCCCTCTCACACTCTCACACAATCTCTCTCTCCCCTTCGCTCCTCTCTCTCTCGCCACTCACTGCTCTAACAATCTCTATTCCCTCATCTCCCTCTCTCTTATATGCCTCTCTGTCTTCATCTCATCGCGTATATATATGGCTGCGTTTCTGTATGGCTTATATATCATCATATATATACTTTTCTGTCACTGCATGTTCTTCTCTGTCCTCGGGACTCTGTACGCTCTCTGCCTCCTCTTTGTCTTCCTCTCTCCTTGCTCTTGCTTGCTTTCTATTTCCCCTCTATGTCTTCTCTCTCCTCCACTCTCACAAACACACTTTCCATACCCCCCCCTCTCTCCCACACAAAATATCTCTCTCACACACACATTTCTATCCCCATGTATGCCTCTCTCTCCTTCCCACACTCTAACACCTTGAGATCTCTACCTACCCTCTTTTTTCCTCTCTCCCTCAATGCTCTAGCACCTCACTCTCTACCTCCCTCTTTTTCTTCCTCTCTCTCCCTCCCACCTCTTTTCACACACTTTATCCCCCCCTCTATGTGACCCTCTCTCTCCCTCCCACAGGTCTAACACACTTTCCTCTCACCTCCCATCTTTTCTTCCTCTCCTCTCTCCCTTCCACACCTCCCACACTAGAAGTGGTACATTGCAAGGAAAGGCAGTGAGAGAAATAAATTCCCTTGACCTAGACTTGGTAACGCATGTCAATACCTAGAAATAGACCTAGAATTGTACCATGACCTAGACCTAGACCTTGCCCACCATGCCTCACACTCTGCATCCACTCCTCTCTATATTCCCCTTCTTGACTCTCTCCTCTCTCTCTCCAATCCTCCTCCTACCTCTCTTTCCCTCCTCACCCTCCCCAACTTCTCTCTCTCCACCCTCTTCCATCCTCATCTCTCTGTCTCTCCCAATCCCCTCTTCCCCTTTGACCCTCCCTCCCACCCTCTCTCTCTCTTTGTTGTTAGTATCACTCGGTCTCTCTCTCTTCCCCTCTTTTCTCTCTTTCTCATTCTACCTACCTCTCTCTCTACCTATCCTCTATCTCTCCATCTCACTCTCTCAATCTCTTCTCCTACTCTTGTTGTCTCTTTCCCTCCCTCCCCCTTATCTCCTATCCATCCCTCTCTTTCTTCAATGTACTCCTCTCCCCCCCCTCACTCTATGTCCCCCTCCCATTTCCCGGCTCGTTATATCCCCTCCTCTCTCCTCCTACTCTCCCTAATTTTCTCTCTTTATGTCTCTCTACCCCCTTCCTCTATATTCCCCCTTCTCTCACTCTCTCTATCTAACCCCTCTTTGTCTCCCCGTCCCTCCCTCTCACACACTCAAACCTCCTTGTCCTGTCCTCCTTCCCTTTTTGTTCTCCTCCCTCTCAAACTCACACGTTCTCTCTCTACCCACATCCCTCCTCCTATCTCCATTTCCATCCCAATATCTCCTCTCTTTCTCTCCCTGCATATACCACCTCTTTCTCTCTCTCTCATGCGTTAATATCCTTTCTCTTTCTATGCCTCTTTCTATCTTCCTCCCCGGTTCCTTCTCTTTTCCCCTAGTCCTACCTCCCTCTCTCTGTCCACTTAAAAGATTGAGGCAAGGCTCACAAAATAAAGGATATGTGCAACAAAGGAAAAGTAACCTTGTATGTAATGTGAGTGTTAATATTTTCTTTTTCTTCCAATGGTGCCCAATACAGAATTGCTCATATGAACTAGACCATGACCCAGACCATGAACTATACCTATACCATGTCCTAGCCCCACTAGCTCCATCTAATCCTAGACATAACCTATAGTCCACCCTTAACCCCCTCCATGCCCAATCCCTAAGTGTATTATGCCTATACCTCTTGTTTAATAATGATATTTTATGGATATGACCATTCACCTGCAGTTTAATAATGATTTCACACATGGTTTTATTGATGATTGTAGTGCGTTGATTCTTCTTTAGAGAATAATGTTTTAGTGAATTTGATATTCTTTATTCACAATTAGTGTTCGACATACACTAGATTATGTATGTGAAACACTTATCTATATTACTCTCTAAAACACTCTCTCTACCCCTTCTCCCTCCCTCTCCCCTCTCTCCACTACCTCTCTCTCTCTCTCTATTGACTTTTTTGAACAGTTAATATCATTTATTGTCTTGGCAAGGTATGGAAACGACATGGAATGGCAATGTGGAGAATGACGCCCTGTGACGCTGGCTTGTGAAGGCATGTCATGGCAGGCAAGGCATCATTGCAATGCAGGGCATGCCATGGCGTGGCATATCATGGAGGAAAATGAGGCATTCATGGCGTATCATGGAGGAAGGCATGGAATGACAAGGCATGACATGGAATAGCATCGGAAGGCGTGGCGCAAGCATGGCATACAATGGTATGAGCGGAAGGCATGTCGTGAGGTAATTGCAAGGGCGTGGATAATGCAAGGCATGGCATGGAAATACAAGGGTAATTCCATGACATGGAATGTCATGGTATTTCATGGAAAGTAGAGGAAAGACAACACATGGAATGGCAAGGCGTGGAAAGGCAAGCTAGGGCATGGCATGGCAAGGAAAGAGCATGTAGCGAGGCATGAAAGAGCAAGCTAGAACATGGAATGGCAAAGGAAAGGCATGGCATGGCGTGGTATGGAAAGGAAAGGCATGCAATTGTATGTCATGGAAATGAAAGGCATGTAATGACATGGCTTGGCAATTAATGTCATGGAAAGGAAAAACATGGCGTGGAAAGACAAGGCATGCCATGCCTTGCCTTGGCATGGAAAGGTAAGGCATAACTTGGTAAGTGAAGGAAAGTGAAGTCATGTAAATTGAAGGCAAGGAAAGTGATGGCATGACATGGAAAGGAAGAGCATGCTATGGAATGACTTGAAGGAAGAGAACAAGGCATGCTATAAGAGCTGAAGAAGAAAGGAAAGACAAAAGGCATTCCATGGAATGGAAAGGCCTTAGCATGACAAGGAAAGACATGACATGGAAAAGAAAAGAATACAATTCATGGCTAGTAGCATGGCTGAAATGAATTCATGTAAGACAAGACTTATACCATGGCATGACATGAAAAAGAGATCATATGAAAAGCTTAGAAGGCATGTCATGGCAAGGAAAGGAAAGACAAAAGACATGGAATGGAAAAGACACTTATAGCATGGAAAATTATGACATGGCATGGAAAGAACAAGAGCATGAAATAGCTGTATGCGATAACAAAGGTAAAAGTAAAGGTACACATGACATGGAAGGCATAGGAAACAAAAGGTAAGGCATGGAATAAATACATAAGACATCTGATGGAATGGCATGGAAGGCAGAGCATGAAAAAAGGAATGGCTTATGGCTTTGAGAAAGAACATGGCATGGCATGGGAACTCAAGGAAAGGAAAGACATGCAAAAGCAAGGCATGGCATTGCAAGGCAAGGCATGCAAAAGTTTTCACCTAGACTTGAAATTTCATAAACACTTCATTAGATGGAAATGAAATTTGTGATACAAAGTTAAGTCATGTCCCCTAGAAAACCGTTTTTATTTCTTGGAATGAAAAGGTTTCTTTTGTTATTCTTCTTTCATTGAAATCCACATTTTGATTTGAATTTTCCTTGCATAATTTTATTGAAAGTTATATTTATTGTTATAGGTTAAAATGGGAAGCTACATGGAAAGACATGTAAGGAAGGATTAGTATATTTTATATCCTAGTGGTGTTCTAGGGATTTGTAAATGTAATGACCTATATTTTGGCATTAGAAGGTTAGAACTTTGATTTTACTTATCTTGAAGTGATTCATTACTTAGTATTTGTTGGGTTTAGTTATAATGATATAGACATTTGATATGTATACATTTGTATCTATTTATGTGTTGTGGGATATTATTTTAATTGTTATATTTTATTATGATCCTTAGTTATGTGATTTGTTTAAACATACAAATTGAAATGTTGAACTTTGGAACTTCATGCACTACCCATATGTGCATTATTTCTTGCCTTCAGTATGGTTGTCAACACCATTTAGGTAAGTCACATTTGTTTCCTCAAAAATTATTTAGTGTATACTACTAATTAAATGTTTTGTTAAATTTGACTAGTTTTGGGGTCTTTAAGTAAATTAACCAATACTATATATAGAAATTAGTATTTTATGAGCTCATGAACTTGAGTTTATTTTCATTTAAAAAACAACCATTTTTAAAGAATATCAAGAATTGTCACTACATTTATAAAAGGGTTTTGAAAATTAATATATTTATAATTCATGGACTTGAGCTTATAAGTTTGTTTGCTTAGAAGTTTGAAATATTTTTTTTACTGGTTATTATATATATATATATATATATATATATATCTATATCTATCTATGTATATATATATATATATGTCATCCTTATATATATATATATATATATATGTATATATATATATGATGATGATGATGATGATGATGATGATGATGTCTTAGTAATTTTGAGGAATCCTCTTTTATGATGATGATGATGATGTCTTAGTAATTTTGAGGAATCCTCTTTTGTATATGATACTTTCCTTGAAAGTAGTACTATAAGGTGGACTCAAGTGCCATACATCAAGCTTGAGTGCTTTGGTGCCTTTTCCATCAACTATCTGTGTCCAACAAGTGCACCCAAGTGTGTCCAGTGCAATGGAAATTAGTTTAACTTTACCAATGTTGAAGGAAATGTATTCCCTACCCATAAATTTAGGTAATGATAACCATTCATTGCTTATGGATTTGTCACTTAACAATATTTTCCACCATAAGAGATTCATTAATCTGTAACATATGTATTTATAATCACTTTAGAAAAAAATCATACATTCATCAACATGAAATGAAAAAACAATGAGATGAACATAAAAAACATTCCATGAAATGTATACAAATATATATTCAACATCATATAAATTGTACATTTTTACAAAATGGCACCTCGTTCCCAATATAAAAAATGAAAACAAGTTCCCTAACATGGAAAACAACCATATGTTGGTATATATACCTAATGGTAGTAATTGGTCAATCATTGACCACTTCCACCCTTAGGAGCATCCTGAAAATATATCTTTATTCTCTTTCTTGAGGAATCACCTCAAGTGGTTCTGGGCCTGGGTATGGTTCGTTGCTACGAAGAATTCACAAGGAAAAAACATTGTTATAATTTTTTTTCCACAATGAATTAAAAGACATACAAAATGATACTTTGTAATTAAACCTAATACAACTCACCACATGTGCTACTGATAATCATGAAGGTGTTACCATCCTCTGTGACCCAAATCTCTCAATGATTCCACCCTGCATCAGTTATAGGGATCAAATAAAAAAAATTAAAAAAATATGTGTAAAATCAAATTCACAATACATAAACAATATCATCAACACATTATCTCACTATGAATATCTCGAGCCTTGATGGAGATTCACTAGAAGGTGGAGCGCTTGGATGTACAACCTTCTTTGAGGAAACCTATAATTTGGCAGCCTTGGTGGATGGGGCCGTTGGAAATGGTGTTTGGGGTGGGTGGCATACAGGTGCATCCACTGTGGATGGATGTGATGGAAGAGGCGGTGTGGATGGGTGGTCTGTGGGTGAATCCATTGGTGATTCATGGAAAAAGATAGATATTGGGGGTGGGAAATGATGGAACCCCACAGTATTTACAATTCATGAGAACTCCCTTGGCCCAGAGTAATCTAACCCAGAAGCAGAGCCTAGCTTCCTAGGGAGTGAAATAATACTACATCTAGCGAATATGTCTGCAACCTGCATACATATTAATAATATTGCATACATATTAATAATATTGAACTATACAAATAGTAAAATTCAAAAACATAAACACATCAAATTTGAGATATAAATGATAATTAACTCTACACATGATACATGTGATGCATGTGACTTTTCCATCCCAGATGGTCATTCCATGACATCGCTTTATCCCACATCCCGTATAAACACAAGAACATTAAAAATTTGAGGATGCCATAAAATAAATAAATGACTATGGTGAATTTATAAAATGTGACACATACCTATGTATGGGATATGCCCAATGAGTAGGCCGCCTCTACTACTACATCGGTGGTGGAGATAGGAATTGATGCATCCATTAGCGTAGAGGGTCTGCTACATGGATGTAACAATTGAAAAACAACATACAATAAAATATCGATATAAATACATATAATACAAAATAAATATATAACAATTAAGAACACAGTCATGGTTAATATACTAACCTTCTCCATGAAGCTATGTTGTCCACTAGCCTCCATAGGCCCATAATAGGTTTGCCCATAGCTTAAGAATTTGTGAGGTTCACATGGACGACAACTATGTCCATGTGCCCTTTCCTCACTAAACTTTGTTGTGCGGGGTGAACCTCTGACCCCTCTATCAATGTCATCGGTATTCACCTCCTACCGAGACATTGCAACAAAGCTTTCGTGTTTCACTAGGCTCCGGGTCAATGATGAAATATCTCATTGTACTTGCTGCAAGCTCTCTGCAATAGGAGGATGTTGGGCAGGGGGGTCCGACCTTCTCCCGAGGGGATGAGGAACTAACATGCGATCGCACCTGGCACTATTACATATAGGATAAGAAATCAGTGAACCATTATGACGATTGTGATAAAATCAATTTTTTTGTCGAAAAAAATTTAAAAAAATGAAATTTTACTGTTTTTTTTTTAAATTAGTCCCGATAACGTCAGATTTTCGACGTGTTCTAAGGTCGTCGGAAGTACGACACCCAGTTACGAAACTTTAATATATTTGTTTGTAGGTCAACATAATGGTCATTGACTTGAAAATGGTCAACCTTAATTTAGGGTTATAGTTGTCGGGATTCCGACGATGACGAATCTATAAATTAGTTAATTCGAATCGAATTTTGACTAATTTGTTATTGTTGCGACATATTTTATGTGTTATAGCTCTGCTAATCTTAATTTTTATGTGAAGGTTTGCTTGTTGATTAATAGATTGAATTGATCTTTGATCTACAGAGCTTAGTTTTGCGATCATTCTTCAAGGCGTGCAAGAGGATTTTAGACTTTGAAGGTTAGTTAAATATTTTTTTTCTTTTGTCTCCTTTAATATTTTATAACCTTATATGTTTATGTAGATTTTATGTCGTCTATGAACATGCTAATTTTTCCATGCTTATATGTGACTTGATCTCTTTCCCTAGTTCTATTATGTCATTTGATTATGTTACTTGGTTATGGCGAAGCTTTGAAGCTTATGTGGTAAAATATATTGTATGGTTTGGTCTATTGCATTTCAAGAATCGAATAGATCTAGCACATCATCACTGAACTTTATAACATAATCGTCTCAATATTTTGGTTGTGGTGAAGAATGTGGAGATATTATGGACAAGGTGACGAGAGATTTTATTGCCCTTGCGCTAAATGCGGGAGCACAAAAGTCAGAAGAATTTTAATAGAAACAACTGTAAGACATTGCATAACCCATGGGCACGTTGAAGGTGGACCAAACGAATATCGTCCCTTGGTAAACTATATATTCATTATTATATCTTTATATTGATTGTATTTATAAAATTTTATATTGTTTAAATATTTCTTATGCAGTACACTAATTTTGCATGACTATTTGTAATTATAAAGTCAGGCTGGCCCACTAAGCGTCTGAATGCGCCAAGTACTAGTAGAAATGATGTTGTACTACAAGGTGCCGAGGAATTTGGAGTGTCAAATATTGAAGATCATGTTAATGATCCTATGGAAGAAGATGACAATAATAACAATATAGTTGAAGATGATGGGACAAATGAATTAATCCAAGACTTGTTCGCTCGACTGGATGAGGATGATGATGAGGACATTGGTGATCTTGACGTATTTTTGCTAGAGAAGGAAAAAAAACCACTTTATGAAGGTTCAAAAGAAAATCTTCTTTCTACTACATTATTGTTGGTGAACTTAAAGGTTTTGAATGGTTTGTCAAACAATTGTATGACACAGATCCTAAGGTATATAATATGGTTCATCATCATGTATACATAAAGGTTGATTTTTTTTGTTTGTTTTTAGTTTTAATTAATGTTTGAAATAAGAATTAAATATTTACAAATTATAACATTCTTTACACTAATTACTTATTTTTTATGTCATAGATTGTTAGGTGAATTTTTGTTACCATCGTCAAATATTTTACCTCGCACATACTGAGATTTAAATTCCATTATGAAAGAAATTGGAATGGAGTATCAAGCTATAGATGCATGTCCCAATGATCATATTATATACTATGGAAAATATGCGTTGAAAATAGAATGACCGCAATGTCAGACCAGTAGATATCGAACCAATCAACTAACAAAAAAGTTGCCTCGTAAGTTTCTTCATCATATTCCCATAATTCCACGTTTGTAACGATTGTTCCGGTGTGAAAGCATAGCACAGTTTATGGATTACCATGAACGTAATAGAAGTGGAGATGGTGTTCTTCGAACGTATGCAGATGGTTACGCATTTAAGGAAATTGAGGAAAAATGGCCAGTTTTTAAAGATGAACCTCGTAATGTTAGGCTTTCATTGGCCATTGACGGTGTTAATCCATTTGGGGAGCTCAGGTCTATTTACTCAGTGTGGCCAATTTTTGTTATCAACAATAACATTCCTCCTTGGATGTCAATAAAGAGGGAGCACATAATGTTGACAATGATTGTTCCAGGTATGTAATGTTATCATTAATTTTTCGAATGTAATATTTCATTTGTATTTCTTGTTGCATAATATCTTGTATTTATTTATTTACTTATATATGCACATCACGTTAGTAATTATGTGTAATTTAAAACAATTAGGCAATTACCAGGTTAAATATATGAATGTATATATCGAGCCTCTCATCGACGAGTTACTAAAGTTATGGGCTGACATCACTATGTATGACGTTTGTAAACCAATAAGGCAGAAGGAATTTCAATTCTGTGGAATACTTGTATGGACAATTCATGATGCCCCAGGACTAACACATTTTTGTGGTATGTAACGATCCATTTCAATTTAATTATAGTATATAATTATTTGAAGATACCATGCTGCATGTTTTTTTAAATAATCCCCTTCGTATAATTGACATAATTATTAATCCAACTTTTGCAGGTCTTCAAACAAAGTGTAGATTTGCATGTCCAGTTTGTGGTCCTAAGATCAAATCTCGGTGTTCAAAAACTTTAGGAAAGGAGGTGTTTGATGAGTATAGGAACTTCCTCTCTAAGAACCATAGATATCGTACTATTGAAAAACATCTTTTCAATGGGAAAGAAGAGACTGGATTAAAACCACGAAGAATGACACCTCACCTATGGAAGTTGGAATATAAAAAAAATCATCGAGATGGTATATTGCAATTTGTTTATGTAATATTGTATATGTAATGTTATGAATTTTTATTTTATTGAATTTATTTTATGCTTCATCAATATCGTGAAGGTATTAACAATGGGCTCCCACAAGAAATGAAAAGTTATCCCTCTCAATTCATGAGGTTGCCCTACTATCAGGATCTAAAAATAGCTCATTTGTTTGATACAATGCATATCGAGAAGAATGTGACATAAACATTATGGTGAATCATAGATGGTAGGAGGGATAAAGAAAAAGTCATCAAGATTTGTAGTGACATTCAGGAAGCCAATCATGCAATGCAAAGTGGGATCCAATCAAATAGTGATGGAAATCGAAATAGCCTTCCTTGGTTATTAACAGAGCAACAAAGCAATGATGTAAAAGAGGTCATTCGAAGAATAAAATTTCCCACGGGTTTTTCTTCAAACATAAATAATATCTTAACAAAGAAAGGTGAATTTGGTGGGGTAAAAACAGATGATTGGCATACCTTCATTAAGGTAATTATTTTTCTATATATATATTTATATTGGTATACATATTTTTAGTTTAGTTTTATTATAATTTAGAATCAAATAACGATCTATTTTGATTGTTACAGTATATTCTACCTCTATCTCTCCTAGACCACTTCGACAACAACATCAAACAAGTTATATATGATCTTGGCAAATGCATGAGGTAAGTAGTAAATTATATGCAAATTGTTTTTTCCAATTTGTTATTCAAGATATTAATGACATATGTTTTACTTATAATGTAATATATTAATTTATATGTTTTGTTGAAACATGGTACTTTCTTGCAACATCGACTATAGATGGTTGTCATTGAAAGAAATCCATCAAGAAGATATAAAGTATTGGAAGAGAGAAATTCCTCGGCTAATGTGTGAAATGCAAAAGTATCTACCTCCGACATTTTTCAATGCACAAGAACACTACCTCATACACCAAGTTGAGGAGATTGAATTGTGTCGACCAGTACACACAAGGCCAATGTGGATGGTAGAGAGGCACCTGAAATCATTAAAGGCTTTGGTTAGACAAAGAGCACGTCCCGAGGGTTCTATGGTGGAGGGATATATGCTATATCAATCGATGGTGTATATTAGTCACTATATTCTTAAATTAGCCGCAAATATGCATGTGGATTGCATTTGGGATGTGAACTCCATTAAAATATTTGAAGGGGAGCACTTGTTGGGGAAAGGTAGATTGACGAAAGTGAAAGGTAATTAGGTTTATAATACATCTGACTTTTCCTTTTTATGTGTATTGTACTTATTTAATTTTTATGATTTCATCAATTATTAATATTTTATACCTTGCTAACTAACATATATTGGTGAATTATGATTTTCTGATACAGTTGGTCGAGAGTGGGATGCACTACATATATACATTGCAAACAATCTTGATTGGATGAAGCTATGGATTGATAGATGCATACAACGTGAAGGTAGGTTATCATGGGAAGGGGTGTCTACATTGGTTATAGAAGCTCATCGTAATGGAGATACCAATCTTACACAGTAGGAAATTGATTTAGCACATGGTTTGAAAGATAAACAGGCAAGCATGCTATTCATCCAATATAATTTCATTATGTTATTTCCTAAATTATTAATGTTAGTGTCGATGTGTTTTTCCCATCCACACATTACAAGTTATGTGAAATATGTTTTATGTGTCTGGCATATTGCAGTTGAAACATCATAAGGCTATGTGGTGCAATGGTCGTAAATTTTGCATCAAAAAGTTGGACAAAAAGAGGAAAACTTTTGATTGTGGGATAACTGCAATCTTTGAGGTCACTAATGTTTCCTCTAGAAGTGACAGACGTCCCGAAGTCTCTGAAAATCAATACTATGGGTATTTCGAGGACATACTTGAGTGTGACTTTAAATCCTTCAAAATAGTTTTGTTTGACATCAAATGGTACAGGCTATGAATGAATGAACATGATCCTGATAGAACTGTTATTCTACATGATAACGAATTTACCATGGTTAATACAAGGTCATTTTGTAATGCTCCCCCGGCCGTCATCCAACCCACTGGTCGGGCAGACGCTACTTTGCAGAACAACATCATTTTATGCTTAATTAATAACATGCATTTAAAACAGGTTAAACACATTTAAACTCAGAGTAAATATAAGGATTACTGCTATTATAAATAATCGATGGCTTTAACATTAATTCGTATGCACAATAGAATACATGATAAATATAAATACACAGACATGCAGAAACATAATTAAAACATCATCTAGTACTTATCTTTGAAACGGTGGTAATTCCACCAACCACATGCAGGCCTTCCACAAACCTCCCAGCCTCAGACCACGCTGCTCATCAAGCTCAACAATGGGTCACCACCGAGATGGGACTAAGCTCGACCCCAAGGCAAGGAACCCTAGGCTAGGCTGTGGTTACAGGGAAAACAACATAGAACAACTAGAAGGATTCTTCCCAGGATGCCATCTTACGCCCACTACTCCCAGACTCTCATTCCCCACATGCCTGTTCCGCCCGGGAGTATACACCTTCACAAGCACAGTCCATTAGTGCTAAACCTCCCTCTCTGGGTCTCGACAATAGACTGGATCAAGAAGTTTTAGAGCCCGAAGCTGGTGTTGGACACTCTCTGGAAGAAACCACTTCCCAACAAACTCTCTCACCTGGAGAGAGTTTCTCACGGGCCTGACAACCTGCCTCTTCCAACAACAACCACCTCCCTCACCTGGAGAGAGGTTACACACAGGCTCGACATAGACTTACACTGGCCAGTAAGCCATGTGCAGTCCAGCAATGCGTGGCCACAACACCCAACTGGGAAAATAGACACGGGCTTCCCAAACAGGCTCTGTAATCACGGGATAGACTCACGGTTATGGATTTGGGACAGAGACTCCACAAACAAGCTCGATCTGCTCAGATAGAGGATGCATCGGCTTTTCCAGAAATCAACACAGGCTATCCCCAAATTCGACACACATACTTCACCCCCCCTGGTTTCAGAATGGCAGGAGGTCTCTTGCAGGGGTCGGATCGATTCACACCCAAGCAGACGAGGGTCGAATGGTGGAGGAACCCCCAACATGGATCATCTCAACCGTTTTATATTCATGTGCTTGGGTTGACACCTGTCACCCATGAAACTGCATGCGTTCCATCAGCATGCGTTCCTCCCCATTTGGAAGTCACTTGTCATTCCAAAAGAACTTAGGATAAAACATATATTTCACATGGTCCTCCTTGGAATAATATTAAAATATTATTCCCTAAGGACTTAAGACCCTAGGCACAACACTTAGTCCCTTTTCCCACCTTCCAGCCCCTAATCCCTTGCCCACTCTATGGAAGCTTAGTCCCCCATCACTCATTCATCGTGGTCGGTATGCACGCGGCGGTGTTTATATTTTTTATTAATAATGTGCATAGATACATATAGAAAATCAGGCTCTTGGCCTTCAACCCTTAGGTTGTCTAGCCTAACAATTACATAAGCCCACTAGCTTATATAAACTTGGCTCACCAGCCTATAAAATTTTTTTACAACACATTTCATAAACAAGATTTACAACTGGGCTCGGCCTTGGGGACATTACAATCCCCCTCTCCTTATTTCTGCATTGTCCTCAATGCAACTTTACACATTTTCTGCAAGCTTTTCAAAATTTTCAAAAAGATGCGGGTACTTTTCCCGCATAACATATTCATGCTCCCATGTTGCATCCCCAGGACTGTACCAGGTCCACTGGACCTTTATAAGCTTTATAGCTTGATTCCGGAGTTGTTTATTTTCCTGTCCAATATGTGCACATGATGCACTTGCAGAACACCTTCTGGTTCCACCTGAATCACATTCCAGTCGATAACATGATTAGCATCAGGTATATATTTCTTAAGCAATGAAACATGAAACACATTATGTTCAGTCATAGATGCAGGTAATGCAAGCATGTATACAACTATCCCAATCCTTTCCAGGATTTCAAATGGCCCACAAAATCTTGCTGCCAACTTGGCGCAACTTCTCAGCATCAAGGAACTCCTATTAGTTTTCACTTTGAGGAAAACATGATCACCCACTTTGAATTCTTGGTGGGTTCTATTCTTATCAACATAACTTTTCTGCCTGTCCTAGGTAGCTTTCAAATTCTATTTAATTTTTATCATTTGGTCCTCCATCTCCTTGAGCAACTCTGGCCCAACTACTACTCTATCAGATAGATTATCCCAGCTCACTGGAGTGTTGCACTTTCTTCCATAAAGTGCTTCAAATGGGCTCATCTTCAGCGATGCATGATATACATTATTGTAGGTGAATTATACCAAATGCAGGTAGTCTTCCCATCTTGATGGTTTTTCCATCACGTACATTCTCAGCATGTCCTCTATTACTCTGTTCACCCTCTCTGTCTGTCCATCAGACTCGAGATGATACACTGTACTAAAATTCAGATTCGTTATGAATCCTTTAAACAGTCCTTTCCATAAATTTGAGGTGAATTTCGGGTCCCTATCAGACACAATCATTTTAGGAATTCCGTGCAGGCGTGCCACTTCTTTTAAGAAGATATCAACAACTTCTGCTTCCTTGTGAGTGGTTTTCAGTGGAATAAAATGGGCATCTTTTGTAAGCTTGTCCACCACAACCATGATCGAATCATGCTTCTTGCTTGTTCTAGGCAATCCTGTAATAAAATCCATGGTCACCACTTCCCACTTCCACTCAGGAATGGGCAAAGGCTGCAGCAACCCTGCTGGGTGCCTATGCTTAGCATTAACTTTCTGGCACTCGATACATCTGGCAATGTATTCAATGATATCTCTCTTCATACTCGACCAAAAGTAATGGCTTTTGACTACTGCCACAGTCTTCGGATATCCAGGGTGTCCAACATAAGTCTCGTTATGCATTTCTTTTAGAATCGCAAGTTTCAATTCCTAGACATTGGGTATATACACTCTGTCTTTATACAGAAGTAATCCATCAGCTTCCAAGGTGTAACTTTCCCTTTTCTGAGGCCTTTCACTCTGTTGTAGCTTTGCTACCAAATCTCTATACTGCAAATCTGCATTTGCAGCTTCCAAAATTCTATCCTTAATATCAGTCTTGTACATGCTAATTGTTGTAGCATGTAAGTCATGCACTTTTCTGCTAAGTGCATCAACCACCTTGTTTTCCTTCCCCTTGATATGCTTGATATCAAAGTCGTATTCGCACATAAACTCTAGCCACCTACTTTGTCTAACGTTTAAAGTTGGATGATCAAACAAATATTTTAGACCATTGTGGTCTGTTCTCAATTTAAATTTCCTTCCCATGAGGTAATGTCTCCATTTCCTTAGAGCGTGGATGATTCCTGCCAGCTCCAAATCATGAGTGGCATAATTCTTTTCATCCTCTTTCAGCTTCCTGGACTCATAACAGATTACAAATCCATCTTGGCTGAGAACTCCTCCCAACCCTTCCTTACATGCATCTATGCACACCACGAAATCCATATTTGGATCTGCAATCCTCAATATTGGAGCACTGGTTAACAACTGCTTCAATCGCTAGAAACTGTTCTCACACTCTTCAGTCCACTGAAACTTTTTGTCCTTCCTTTGCAAGGAAGTGATAGGGTGAGCTATCTTTGAGAAACCTGTTATAAACCTTCTATAGTAGCCCGCCAGACCCATAAATGATCTAACTTCTGCCACATTCCTTGGCATTGACCATTCTCGGATGGCCTCAACCTTCTCAAGATCCACGACGATCCCTTCCTCTGAAATAATGTGCCCCAAGTAATGGATCTGCCTTTGATAAAATGAGCATTTGCTCAACTTGGCATACAACTGGTTTTCTCTCAACACTTGCAACACCAGTCTCAAGTGTTGTTCATGCTCTTCCTCTGACTTGGAATACACCAAGATTTCATCCAGGAAGACCATGACAAACTCATCTAAATAGTCCCTGAATACACCATTCATCAAGAACATAAAAACAACAGGTGTGTTTGACAGTCCAAACGACACCACTGTGAACTCGTAATGATCGTACCTTGTTCTAAAGGCGGTCTTGCTGATGTACTCATCCTTTATTCTTACATGGTGATATCCTGATCTGAGATCTATCTTCGAAAATATTTTCGCACCCTTCAACTGATCGAAAAGATCATGGCAGAGGATACTTGTTCTTGACAGTTACCTTGTTCAACTGTCAGAAATCAATGCACAGACTAAACGTCCCATCCTTCTTCTTCACGAACAGGACCGGGGCACCCCAAGGTGACACGTTGGGGTGAATGTACCCCTTCTTTAGAAGCTCTTCAAGCTGCAATTGTAACTCTTTCAGCTCTGGCATACTCATTCTATATGGAGTTTTCGACACTGGAGTTGCTCCAAGCATCAAATTTATAGAAAAATTGATGTCTGTCTTTGGAGGTAGTCCAGGTACCTCCTGAAATATGTCCTTGAACTCTGTGAGTACCTCATCATCTCCAATATTTGAGACTTCATCTCTGGATGCTTCCTCCACACGGGCTGCAAATAATTGATAACCTTTCTTGTAACACTTCTTCAACTTCATGACTGAGATTTCTCTAATAGCCACAACCCTGGGAATTCCTTGGACTGTTTTCCAATTTCCCTCCTCATACAGGCATGTAAACCTCTTGTTACGATATTCCAGGAGGTCATGTTGTTGGTCCAACCAATCCATTCCAATTAAACAGTCATAAGATCCTAAAGGAAGAATATTCAATTCAACCTTCATGCTCAGTCCTTTCATGTCCACAAGAAAGGACTTCACCAACTCAACGATTTTCCTCTTGGTTCCTATAGCCAACTACACTAACCAAGAATTTTCATGTTTTCTTCTTGATAAATACAAACTTTCCACCACCCTAGGATATACATAAATATGGCTAGCCCTTGAATCAATTAAAATAATAAATGGTCAGTTGTTAATCATACCTTCCACTTCAATCATGTGCAATTGAAATTCTTCTTGCTTGTTGTCTAGGGCTGCGTAGATCCTTGGAATTCTACTGCCCATGTCCTCCACTGTTTCAGCTTTTTGAATAGTACGGACAACTTTTGCTTTGCCATTTTTATGGGGACAATCCCTGTACTTGTGGTTCCCTTTACAGCCCCAACAATGAATGGGCATTTGTCTCTATCTTTGTTCCCCCACTTCAGCCATTCTCATCTCTTTAAACGATGGATGTCCTTGAGGATTATTTCTGAAAAAGGGAGGTTTGTTCCCCTTCTGCCTCTGTTCCTTCTTAAACTTCCTTTGGTCCTCCCAAGCCTTCCGAAAAGTAGGATTTTCTGTTTGCTGTTCATATAAGCATTTATCCCTTCTTATTGTTTCTTCCATAGTATTAGGATCATCATACTAGATTTTGTCACTAATGGAAGGTGTCAGTCCACTCAGATATCTCTGAATCTTGACAGCCTCATCTTTGATGAACGAAACATATTTCAGTAGTTCCAAAAACCTTCATTCGTATTCATTGATGGTCATGCTGCCCAACTTGAGTTCGAAGAAATCCTTCATCTTTCTGTCATAGTATCTTTTAGTCAGGTATTTCTTCTCGAAATACCTCTTGAACTCCTTCCAAGTGATATCTTTCTCACTAATGTGTTTCACCTACACAAACAGATCCCACCACATGGATGCTTTTCCTTTCAATTGATACATCACAATTCTTCCTTCTACATGAGAGGAATAATTATGCAGTTGCAAATATTTCCTCATGCCAAGCAACCATGTTTTGGCATCTTCCTCCTTATTATGTTCTCCATCAAATGTAGGAGGCTTAATATTATTCATCTCCCCTTTCAATTCATCCATCCCAGATCTCCTGTGCTTTCTGGTAGGAGATGGGCTTGAACTACTATGTGCTTCCTTACCGGAATTCTTTGGGGAGCGACGATGATGTCTTCTACCACTCCTCGATCTTCTTCTCCTCTCAAGGGTCCTGAAATTTCTTGATCTTCTTTTCCTCTCAGGGGTCCTATGACTCTCTATCTTTCTTGAGTCACTCCCCTTCTCCAATTTCCTTTCTATTCTTTTTAGGCTCTTCAACATTTTTAAGTTGAATTCACCCTACTAATCCCTGACTCTCATGAGCTTTCAGTTATCAGCTCAACGATCCTGGGCATATTTCTGCAATCTTTCAATGAGTTTCATCATATGTCCTTTCTTATCCATCTATTTTATATGCCCATTAGAGTTTGATCCTTCGATTCCCAAGTTGACATCCCTTCCTACCCTTTCGTTCTCTGTTTCAGAGAAAATTTGCACCTCATCCAATTCCATACCCGATGTGGGTTTTCGGCTGTCCTGACACTCATTGAACTCTACACACACAACGTACAGTCAACCGGAGTTTGTCAGGCCTTATCCCTTAATAAAAACCACAACAATCATTAACCAATGTGAATAAGAAAAAACGTTTCGAATCCACTAAGTTTTCTGAGCTCTGTTTGGCTCTGTAGTTTTTGGGGCTTCTGGTTTCAGGGTCTCGGTCCACAAGACTCTCATACTCACTTTCGAGTTTTGGGGTTTTGGTCCACGAGGATCCAACAGTTAAATCCTTGACGGTTCTTTTGTCTTCAAAAATTTCAGGACTTTGAGACTTCAGGGTTTTGACACTTCGATTTTTGGGTCTTTGGTACCTGGGAGTTCATGAAGTAGTGACTCCAAGTCTCTTTTCACTTCAATCCCCGACTTCTAAAATTTCTATCTCCTTACCCTCTGGGCTCATAGTACAGCTATCACCCTTAACCACGGTGGCGCGTGGCATGTTCAAGAGGGTCCACGTCACCCTCGGTGACATCATCGTGTCCCACCACTCTCTCTTTTCTTCTCGACCCACTGGCATGTGGTACACACCCATGTGTCCACGTCCATTCCAAGTGAAATCCAATGGTTAGACTTCTCTCAGATCTACGACGTAGATCCTTTCAACATTTCGGTGGACCAACACAAAGTCGCCAATTCCGGACCCCCCCCCCC
>SNQJ01S0001135.1:484459-495332 GCA_010110895.2 Picea sitchensis | reverse complement strand
AAAGGTAGAAAGACGAGGGGGCTTTGGAATTCGATGTGCACCGTTGATCTGGGCGCGCGGGTCCCTGTCATCCAGATTTGCTTGCCGCTTAACCACACACGCATTTTGCGTCCCAAACTTAGGGTAAGTGGATTTTTTACCCATTCCTTCGCATTTTATCCCCCCTCACAAGAAATGTCGCTAACAAATCCGACATCATAAACGTGTTCTGAACCACTACTCATCTCCCCATGGCCTCAAGAAGGGCCCAATATCCCCTTAAAATGGGTAAAAAACTCCAATTTTAGGGATAAAATCCAATAAAATGCACTAACCCAAAGTTAGAAAACCCACTTTACATATATATTTGGGGATAAGCCCCTTTGTACTGACGTGTTCCCCTTAACTCAGTCACATGGAAACTACATATGGCCAAGCACCAACCCCTAAGGGCTACGTGCTGGCCCTTTATTCGTAGGTATAGGTCACATGACGTGGTCTAATACGACCACACCCAAAACGGTGCACGCCTGGGTAATGGTCATAGCTCCGAACTAAATGGAAGATAGGTGATGGAAACGTGGAAACATGAGGAGATCAGGGATGATATATAAGCAAGGTATATGGATTGAGGACAACTCAGATAGTGGGAAAATCCACCGTTAGCACCACATGGGAAGAAAGGAGAGACAGACTAGCGAAGCCTGGAAAAGCGGGCCAATTGGACCTAGGGTTTTAGACACCTAGGGTTTTGGCACCTAGGTTTCGGCCTAAGGCTATCGGTGAAGAATTGTAATGTATAAATAAAGGTCAAGAGGACCTGGGTTGGGTCAGTAGAAGTCGGTACTATTGTTGAGTATTGTTATTGATTGTTGTTCATTGAGAGAATATTGTATTGTGAGTGAGAGAAGGGCTGAGAGTGAGAGCCTTCTAGCATTGTAATATCTTCAACTGGGTGCAAAGATCAAGTCCTGCAGCTGGGTGCACAGGAGGGGGAGAGAAAGAGAGAAGAAGAAGAAGATTTTCTAGCAGAGAGTGCAGACAAGAACTACAAGCTTTACCTTAATATATCATAAGCACAGTTCTGTGGACGTAGCCCTAGAGAAAGGATGAACCATGTATACCTGGTGTTATGGGTGTATGATTGATGCTTTATATTTGTCTTTGATATACTGTTATTGCATTATTGTATGAGATCAAATCTATAGAATGTGGAGTAGATTTTAGTGATAAGTGAGCTAGGTATATTGTGTTGTATTGCGTCAAGATCCACTTGATATTCCCCTGGTTGTAGACATCTCTATCCTGCAACCCCCCTATAGCTACTTCAGGTGCAACTTCATCTGCTTCATAGGTGTTGCTGAAAGGGCCAGTAGTTAGGGCTTGTTGGTGCACTCTTGGAGTGAACCTTGGGTATGCCCCTGTGACAACAAATGGTTATGTTGCTGGGACAAGAATCTTTGTCAGGGAATATCAAGGTGGTTCCCAACGAAGAAAGAGATTCAAAAGTGGATAGAAGAACAAGAGAGGGAATTCGTTGAAGCCCAAAACAAGAACCCTAAGTTGAATACTGAATATTGGCTACAAATATACATTTTCACCGACATCCATGAGATATTCTTAGGAGGAATCCATCACAAGTTGTTTGAGTGGTTGGCTAGGTTAGATGATACCTAGTTCAAGATAAGATCTAGACCCCCTATGGTTTGGATGTCGACGCTGATCCAGAAGGTTAAAAGAGTCGACAACGTTGTATCCAGAGCAATAGATCATTGGTTTGATAGTACCATTGGAGGGTATATCACCGAATTTGTTGTTGACAGAGTAGAATCGTATAGCCAAGCAGAGAGATACTTTTTCAAAGGACCCAAAGGGAAATTTTTGCATTTTCTGAAGTTAAGAATCAAGATGCTCTTGCATGAGAACAACATTCTAAAGATACAGTAGATTGGTTGAATTCAAAAAAGATAATGTTCAAAAATCGAGACAGCGACAGCGACACAGAAGATGGACATACACACAGTGGGAAAGTGTTTAGAGGGGTTCACCTTGAGAACCTGTTCAAGAAAAACTATGGAGAAGAAGGTTTCTACAGTGGGGAAGAGGCAGATATAACAGACGAAGAACATCCAGAACCCTCTAGGCTAGAGGAAGGAGCAACTAAAGAAATTCACCAAGACGAGCCAACAAACTCAGGAACTGTGTAGACTGCTGAAGTAAGTATCATTAACCCTCATGTTGTTTCAATAACAATAGGCAATTAGAGTCATCAGAGTCCTCAAAGTGTTACTATTAGCAGTTCAACATCTACTCAGACAGGAAATCCAGGTAGCTCTATGGCGGATGAGATGAGGTTCCCTATCTTTAGAGGGGATGGATATGAAGACCCAGATCAACATTGGTTCCTGTGTGAAGCTGTATGGAATATTAAGAATGTCATTGATGAGGCCATCAAAAGAACCCAATTCAACACTACTCTTAGAGATCATGCACTGAGATGGTACATGAAGCTTGTCCAAGGACTTTCACAGCCCCAACCATTGAATGAGATCAAGAACGCACTGATTGCATAACTCAAGAAACCCAAATTGGAGTCACAATGTATTATAGAGCTGAAGGAGATCAAATAGAAGGTTGTCAAACCTGTCTGGGAATTCGATCAGAGATTCAGGACCGTAACAGGTCGATTAACTTTTAAGATCCCAGATGAACATAAAAAAGAATGGTTCATCACTGCATTGTTACCACACATCAGGGTTCCTCTGATGCAACAGAAAATTGCTTCGCAGTCTGAGCCGTTGGAGATCGCCATGAATCTTGAATCATCCCCTATGGGTGAATCTAGCTCAAGTATGAGCCAGATCTTGAGCCAGTTGACTAGTTTGTCTCTACAGGTCGAAGACATAAAAAAAGATAAGGGAAAGGACAAAAGAGAAGACATCTAGTGTGTCATATGCATATCATAGGGCCATGATAAGGAACACCGCCCTGCATTTCATGAATATTTGGCCTCAGGATCTCTGAGACCCTTGAAGCAAGTCACATTCCCTGGTACGAAGTATGCAGAAACCGACATCGTCCTGGTGATTTCTATTACATGCAAAAGTATGTTCAGACACCTACAAACCTATATTGCACCTTATGTAAGTTAGTAGGGCATGATGATAGAGACTGTAGGGCCTATGACCTCACACATGAAAGGTCAAGAGATGTATATAAGATCCAAGGTGAATTACAACAAGAAGGAAACACTATGCAGTATAACTCCCCAGGAAGAGGAAACTTCAATCCTCACGGTAGATATAGAGGAGGAGGACGAGGATGAGGAATGGGCCGAGGCCAAGGATAGATAATTTGTTATAACTTCGCGCAGCCAAGACATCTAGCAAGGGATTGTTAGAACCCTTGTACTACTTGCAGTTATTACAATTCTCTTGAGCATATTATAGAAGATTTCCCTATGTTGCTAGCTAAGCTTCAAGAAATACAAGGACCTTAGCAGAACCCACAAGTGCAGTTGATATATGATGAAACTCATGGAGAATACCCTAGAGTCATTGTTATTACTCGAGGAGGAGTTGTTACAGGAGAAGATAGAGTGACCTAGGGAAATACTACAGAAGACTCAGGAGTCAGAAAAGTTGCGAAGAAGACTCAAAATTTTGATGCCGAGAAAGAAAGACGAACATTTGAAGATGCAAGGAAAGAATTTAGAAGGGATCAAGGCTCATCATCAAGAACATGGCCAGAAGTAAGAGAATATGGAATTCCACTGGTATTCAATCAGTCTGCTTCGCTGAGAGAGGGAAAAGAGGTAAGCAAGCTCATGGAATTTCTATATATTTGTATTAAGCTAATCCAGGGTGAAAACGTTGTAAGGGAACTTCAGAATTTAATAAAGCAATATGATCTAGGAAAAATAGACCCCTTGTTGAATAGGGCAGTACACCAAATTGGGAAAAGGAGAAGGACAAACAAAGAATTACACTTGAATTCTCAGATAGGAGAGTATGACATAGACTATGTGGTCCTCGACTTAGGGTCGAAGGTTAATGTCATGAAAAAGAAAACTTGGGCACTGATGGGAAAACCAAAGTTAGTATATTACCCTATAAGTCTTAGGATGGATAATCAGCAAGTTGTCAACCCATTTGGATGACTAGAGCATGTCCCTATGGACATCGATGGAGTGAGGACCTCTACAAATTTTGAGGTCATTGAAATTGTTGACGACAGCTGCCCTTACCCGGTATTGTTAGGAATTGATTGGGAATTCAAAAACTCTACTATTGTTGATTTGAAGAAGAGATGTATGACATTTGAAAGAGACGGCCTAAGGGGCATCACACCTTTAGATCCACATGAAGGTTAGAGATACACAAAACCCATCAGAGAAGAAGACCATGCATATGAATTGGAGAATATCTTCAAATTGATAGCCAGACAATAGGATTACATTAACCCTACAGCCGATGGGAATATCACCTAGCGAAGTGACAGTGTATGCTCATCAAACTCAGAAGACGCACCGGAAAATTGGAAAAATCAAATGTATGAAGTATCCACAAGAAGGTGTGCCAGGCTAACCAAAGAAGTTCATTGGATTGGTACAACAGTGAGAAACTTACCCACCTTTGATAGTTTGAATCCATTAGAGACCTTCTTGTTGGACTTTGAAGGAGGTATACCAACACAACAAAGAATTTTGGCAATGGATGAGGCCCTGAAAGCTACACCAACGAGATGGTGGGGGATGCACAAAAGAAATATTACAGACTGGGTACAATGTTGAACCTTGATGACAACACGGTTCTCAGCCCAAGTAGAAAGCTACAAAGTGAGGTACACAAGTCGAGGCTGCCCAAAGGACCATGTGTGAAGTTGCGAATAAGCCTAGAGTGATATTCCACAAGAGAAATGGGTGAACAAATTCATCAACACGTTGGACACCACACCTATCAACTGGTACCTTCAAGTGGAGTTGCACCTTGTCACTGCAGATTGGGAAGGTATGATTCAGAATTTTATCACCACCTTTCTATTTGAGAGTGAATACCCTTCAGTAGACCAAGAATTACATATTGTGAGTCATAAAGTATTCAAAGAGGCATCTATCCCCCCCTATGGAACAAGAAGAGGACGAATGGACTGCGCCTCTCCAGAAATTGCAGGGCTACTACAACATCAATGCCGATGAAGATGATGATCCCAGGAAGATACACATCACTAAAATAGAAGGCGAAAGATGTGTGGAAGGAACAAGAGCTGAGCTACCATTTATTGGTCAGCCAATCAAGATAAAAAAGGTCAATATTGGAACTGAGGAGACACTGAAGCTTTCCAATGTCAAAGATTATTGGGATGTTGCTACCATTGACAAAATTGTAGAGCTATTGCATGAATATCATGACTTGTTTCCCACCAAGTTCACTGATATGAAGGGAATCAAGGGACCTATGGGAGAGATCAGGATACCTTTGAAACTAGATGCAAAGCCAGTCAAGCAGAGACCCTATAGATTGAACCCGAAATACAAGGAAAAAGTGAAGATTGAGCTCGACAGAATGCTGGAAGCAGGGATTATTGAACCTGTTGAAGAATCGGAGTGGATCATCCCTATGGTGGTACAAGACAAGAAGACAGGTGAAATACGGATATGTGTAGACCTCAGGAAACTGAATGATGCCTGTCTTCATGACCCTTTCCCTACACCATTTACTGACGAAGTATTAGACAACGTAGGAGGCCAGGAGGTATATTCTTTTATAGATGGATTTTCCGGATACCATCAGATCTGGATTGCCAAGGAGGACCACTACAAGATCATGTTTTCCATAGAATGGGGATCATACCAATATATAATGATTCCATTTGAACTGAAGAATTCCCAAACCATCTTTTCTAGGGTGGTGTTCGAAGCGTTCAAAGATTTTTTGCATAAATTTTTAGAAGCCTATTTTGATGACTAGACTATGTTTAGTTTGCTGAAAAATCATATTGAATGTCTAAGGCTAATGTTGGATAAGTGTAGGCAGTGTCAAATTAATTTAAATCTGAAGAAGTGCATATTCTTCTCACCATTTGGAGTGTTATTAGGCCATATTGTATTCAAGAAGGGATTGCTAATTGTTCCATCTAAAATTGTAATTATAGTTGATTTTCCACCTCCGACTTCAGGTAAACAACTGCGCACTGCACTAGGACACACTGGATATTACAGGAAATTCATGAAAGGCTATGCCCAAATTACAACACCGATGGAGAAGCTTCTGAAGAAGGACTGTCAGTTTGGTTGGACAGATGAATGCCAGTAGAGATTCGACACACTAAAACAAAACATGGTTATTGTGCCCATTCTGTTTTTCCCAGATTGGACTAAAGAGTTTCATGTGCATTTTGATGCATCGTCCATTGCATTGGGAGCTATGTTAGCACAGTAGGGAATAGGAGACATCGATCACTCATTATCCTTTGCTAGCAGGAAGTTATCCACAACAGAAATTAACTACACCACCACAGAGAGAGAAGGATTGGCCATAGTGTATGCGCTACAAAAATTCTGCCACTACTTATTGGGAGGACACTTTAAAATGTTCATATATCACTCCACACTGAAGTACCTAGTTAACAAGCCAGTGTTGGGGACGATAATATGCAGATGGCTTCTGCTGTTTCAAGAATATGATTTTGAGATCATAGTTAAGCTAGGAAGAATGAACAAGGGCCCTGACCACTTGTCGAGGCTGGAACATGGCGAAGAACCCACCAGTTTGGAGGATACACTGTCGGATGAAAAAATGCTTGCCATCAAAAATATCTATGACCACTTCGCAGAAATAGTCCAGTTCCTGTCAACAGGAATGGCACCTAGTGAGTATACAATTCCCTAGAAGAAACAACTAGTAGTGCATGTTGCAGACTTTTCACTGATAGCGAGTCAACTATACAATATGGGACCTGTTGAGATACTAAGAAGGTGTTATTGAGGCAGAACACCCATTGATCCTCGCATAAGATCATGAAGTCATTGCAGGAGGAAATTATATAGGGAAAGAAACTACGTAGAAGGTTCTACAAGATGGCCTTTGGTGACCTATCTTACACAGAGATGCTAAGGATTATGCTAGAGCCTGTGATGTGTTCTAGAGAGTTGGGAGACCATCCAGAAGAGATGAAATGTTGTTATCACCACAGATGACCCTACAAGCATTTGAAGGATGGGCCATTGACTTCGTGGGACCTATCAACCCACCAGGCAAGTGCAGAGGAGCAAGGTATATCATTACTACGACTGAATACCTAACCAAATGGGCTGAAGCCGGAGAAGTTAAGGACTGTAGTGAAACTACAACTGCACGATTTATATTTGATGACATAATAACCAAGTTTGGATGCCCCAAGATCCTTATGAGTGACCAAGGCACACACTTCATCAATTAGACAGTTGAAGCATTGACTAAGGAGTTTACCATCTACCATCAGAAGAGCATGCCTTATCATCCTCAGGAAAATGGAACAATCGAAGCATTCAACAAAATCTTGAAGACAACACTGACGAAGATTTGTAATGTGAACATGGATGACTGGGATTTAAGAGTACCTGCAGTACTTTGGGCCTATAGTGTTGGGTATGTGTTATATTATTTGTTGTAGTAGTATCATGTATTTAGGTGGTTTTTTCGACACATGGTTTTTTCCGATGGTTTTCTATTTCCAGTTAAGGAATTAGGGTTTTGGACTAATCCAGGTCATTGGGTTAGGGTTTTGGATGTCGCTGGCTCCTATATGTATATTGTATTGTAAACAATGTAACACAATGAATGAATATAATATATGCTGGTTTTCTCGGTTTGGGTTTCCAGGGGAAAAATCTATGTGTAATGTTTGTATTTGCCATTGTATCTTTTCTGTTTTTTTCTGAATATCCGTTTACAATAAACATTGTACAAGGTTAGAATTTTACATTTGGTATTAGAGATTTATTGGCTTCAGGGGGACACCTTTGTGGTCAAGGGTTTGGCTCAGGACTATGATAAGCCTTGTTACAGTGGGAGATCTGCGGTATTATTTTTCAAGTGAAAAGAAATGGCAAGCAATTTGAAGAGGGAGATCGAGAAGTTTAATGGGAAAAACTTTGAGTTGTGGAAGCTCAAGATGGAAGATATTTTGGTGGACAGAGATCAGTGGATCGCGGTAGATCTAGGTACTACACCTACAGGAACTTCTATAGATGATTGGAAAAATATGGATCGGAAGGAAAATAGCACAATCTGACTGTGTCTCTCTGATTCAGTATTATTGAATGTGTCAGAGGAAGCTATAGCCAAGGATTTATGGGAAAAGTTGGGGAAGTTGTATCAGTCTAAGTCCCTGGTAAATAAACTATTCCTAAGAAAGAATTTGTATAGCTTAAGGATGAGAGATGGAGACTCAGTGGCAGAGAATTTGAATGCCTTCAATACTGTGGTAAGTCAGTTAGTATCTGTCGAGATTAAAATTTCAGATGAAGATAAATGTATCATTTTGTTGTGTTCTTTACCAGACTCGTGGGATAGTCTGGTTGTGTCCATAGGTAGTAATACAATTTCTTTGAAGTTTGAAGAAGTGGTCTCATCCTTGTTGTCAGAGGAGATGAGACGAAAGAATATGGAAGGACATAGCACAGACACATTATTTGCAAGAGGACGTTCCCAGGAAAGAAATAGATCTAATTTCTCAAGTGAGAGATCTAAGTCTAAGGGTAGATCTAAATCTCCTAGAAAGTTTGAAAGGATATGTTGGAGGTGTGGAAAAGAAAGGCACTACAAGAAGCAGTGTAGATCCAACGTTGTGAAAAAGAAGGGATCTGAAGAATCTTCTTCTACAGAAGAAAAGACCTCCAAGGAAGAAGGAGGGGATGTGTACTTGGCCACTTAAAGCACACATGCAGATCATGAGGCATGGTTGATTGTCTCTAGTGCATCCTTTCATATGACTCCCCACAAGGAGTGGTTCTGCGAATATGAAAAGTATGATGGAGGTAATGTTTTCTTAGGTAATGATTCGACAACCAAAATCATAGGAAGAGGAGAAATGGTTTTGATGAAGGGAGTTTGGTTTGGAACTTTGTATAAGCTGCTAGGAAGCACTATTAGTGATGGGTGTAATAGCTCCATTGTTCCTGATATTGGAGTTGAAGAAGAAAGAACTCCTACAGTCTCTTGAGAAAAGGTTATGTTGTGGCATCAAAGACTGGGGCATATCGGAGAGAAGGGTCTTCGACTACTACACAATAAAGGTATGGTTGAAGGTATGTGTAACTGCTCTCTGGATTTTGATTTATGTGAACATTGTCTATATGGGAAGGGGAATCAGGTAAGGTTCCCCTCTGGTGCATCGAGGGTAGAAGGAATTTTACAACTAGTTCACAATGATGTTATTGGACCTGTGTCGGTCCCATCATTTGGAAAATCTGTGTACTATGTTTCATTTATAGATGAATTCTTGAGGAAAACTTGGATATATTTCCTCAAGAATAAATCTGAAGTCTTTGACAGGTTTAAAGAGTTTAAGGCTCTTGTTGAGAATCAAATAGAGAAAAAAATTAAGGTGCCGAGAACAGATAATGGCAGAGAGTTCTGCGAGAATGAATCTGAAGAATTCTGTAAGAAGTGTGGTATAGCAAGGCAGAAGAATACTCCATATACACCTTAGCAGAATGGAGTTGCAGAAAGGATGAACAGGGCACTGATGGAAAAAGCAAGGTGCATGCTCAGTGGTGTCGTGTTAGGGAAAGAATTCTGGGTAGAGGTAGTGGGTACTACATGTTATCTAGTCAACAGATCACCCTCATTAGCGTTGGGTGACAAGACTCCACAAGAGGTATGGACTGGTAAGGAACCTTCTCTCACACATATTGAGGTATTTGGCTGCAATGTATATGTTCATGTTCCAAAGGAAAACAAGAGTAAGTTGGATAAGAAGGATGAAAAATGTATCTTTATTGGATATAAAGATGGTCTCAAAGGTTATAATCTTTGGAACCCATAAACTAAGAAGGTAGTGTATAGTCGAGATGTGGTATTTAGAGAAATGAAGGACGTTGTTAAACAGGAAGTCCTACCAAGTAAGGAAGAACCAGAGAAGATAGAGTTTGATTTAAAGGATGATGAAACAAACTCTATAGAAGAACATGAATCAGAACAAGATCCTCATACTCTAGTATTGAGGAGATTGGATTGAGAAAGAAGGCTACCGGAAAGGTATAGTCCATATGATTTTCGTTCAAATTTTGCTTTGTCTATTATTGATGATGATCCTAGAACTGTCAAGGAGGCAGTGGATTCAGAGGATGGAAATCTCTAGAAAATGGCCATGGAAGAAGAAATGGCATCTTTAAATAAGAATGAGGCTTGGGATCTAATGGAGTTTCCAACTGGAAGAAAGCCCATTGGGAGAAAATGGGTATTTAAAAAGAAGCTAAATGCAGAAGGAAAAGTGGAGAAATACAATGCT
The DNA here is from genome assembly GCA_010110895.2 of Picea sitchensis. Lineage (NCBI taxonomy): Eukaryota > Viridiplantae > Streptophyta > Pinopsida > Pinales > Pinaceae > Picea > Picea sitchensis. Next base: position 484,859 of record SNQJ01S0001135.1, on the reverse strand, counting down.
CGGTTAGTAGTAAAGGGTTATTCCCAGGTTGACGGAATTGATTTTGGTGAGATTTTTTCTCTTGTTGCCAAGTTAACCTCTATAATATTTATGTTATCTGTTGTTGTTGCATTTGATTTTGAAGTAGAACAGATGGATGTGAAGACAACATTCCTGCATGGGGATCTAGAAGAAGAAATAATTATGAAGCAACCAGAAGGTTATGTTGTGAAAGGAAAGAAGGAGATAGTATGCAAGCTGAAAAAGTCCCTGTATGGTTTAAAACAATCACCAAGGATGTGGTATAAAAAATTTGACACTTATATGCTGGGACTTGGCTTCACAAGAAGAAAAGAGGATCACTGTGTGTATTCTAAATTAATTGGTGATCATTTGATTTATTTGGTCTTGTATGTGGATG
>SNQJ01S0001135.1:465988-476424 GCA_010110895.2 Picea sitchensis | reverse complement strand
ACTTTGGAAAAGCATAGTTATAACCCAAATAATGAGGTAAATGTAATGATGTGGAGGTGATATGAAGGTGAAATGGAAGTAATTGTGAAGGTTTTAGTGAATTAATGGAGTGAAAATAAGGACCATTTTGAGACTCAACAGACATGACATGGAAATATAAGGCATGCCATGCCATGGCCTGGAAAGACATGGCATGGATTGGAAAGGCATATCATGGTTTGGAAAGGAATGTCATGGCAAGGTAAGGCAAGACAAGGCATGACATGGCATGACATGAAAAGGCAAGTCATGGCATGGCTTGGAAAGGTATGTCATGGCAAGGAAATCAAAGACAAGGCATGCCATGGAATGGAAAGATATGGCATGGAAAGGCAAGGTATGCCATGGCATGGAAAGGAAATGCATGGCATGGAATGGCAAGGCAAGGTAAGGAATGGCATGGCCTGGAAAGGCATGGAAAGGAATGGCAAGGTAAGGCATGGAATGGCTAGGCAAGACATGCAATGGAATGGCATGGAAAGGAAAGGAATGAAAAGGAATGACATGGATTGGAAAGGAAAGGCATGGCATGGCACGGGAACTCAAGGAAAGGAAAGAGATGGCATGGTTTGGCAAGGCATGCAAAATTTTTCACCTAGACTTAAAATTTCATAAACACTTCATTCGATGGAAAGGAACTTTGTGATATAAAGTTAAGTCATATGTCCCTAGAAAACATGTTTTTTATTTCTTGGAATGAGAAAGGTTTCTTTTTTTGTTATTCTTCTTTCATTGCAATCCACATTTTGATTTGAACTTTTCCTTGTATAATGTTATGGAAAATTATATTTATTGTTGTATAGATTAAAATGGGAAGCTACATGACAAGACATGCAAGGAAGGATTAGTATATTTTAGATCATAGTGGTGTTCTAGGGATTTGTAAATGTAACAACCTATATTTTGGCCTTAGAAGGTTAGAACTTTGATTTTTACTTATCTTAGTGATTCATTACTTAGTATTTGTTTGGTTTAATTAGAATGATATAGAAATTTGATATGTATACATTTGTACCTATTTATGTGTTGTGGGATATTATTTTTATTGTTATATGTTTATGATGATCATAGTTATGTGATTTGTTTAAACATGCAAATTGAAATGTCGAACTTTAGAGCTCCATGCACTATCCATATGTGTCGTATTTCTTGCCTTAAGTATGATTGTCAACACCATTAAGGTAAGTCACATTTGTTTCCTCAAAATTTCTTTAGTGTATACTACTAATTAAATGTTTTGTTAAATTTTACTAGTTTTGGGGTCTTTAAGTCAAGTAACAAGTACTATATATAGAAAATTAGTATATTTATGGCTCACGAACTTGAGTTTATTTTTCATTTAACAACAACCATTTTTAAAAGATCAAGAATTGTCACTACCAATTGGAAAGTTTGAAAATTAATATATTTATGATTCATGGACTTGAGATTATAAGTTTGTTCGCTTAGAAGTTTGAAATATATTTTTTTACTAATTTAATATTATATATATATATATGATGATGATGATGATGTCTTAGTAATTTTGAGGAATCCTCTTTTGTATATGATACTTTCCTTGAAAGTAGTACTATAAGATGGACTCAAGTGCCATACATCAACTTTGAGTTCTTTGGTTCCTTTTCCATCAATTATCTATGTCCAACAAGTGCACCCAAGTGTGTCCAATGCATTGGAAATCAGTTTAACTTTACCAATGTTGAAGGAAAGGTATGCCCTACCCATAAATTTAGGTAATGAGAACTATTCATTGCTTATGGATTTAGAACTTAACAATATTTTCCACCATAAGAGATTCATTAATCTGTAACATAAGTATTTATAATAATTTTAGAAAAAAATCATACATTCATACACATAAAATTCATACACTTTGAAATTCATACATTCATCAACATGAAATGCAGAAACAATGAAATGAACATAAAAAAAATGCGATGAAATGTATACAAATATATATTCAACATCGTATAAATTGTACATTTTTACAAAATGACACCTCGTTCCCAATATGCAAAATGAAAAAAAGTGCCCTAACATGGAAAACAACCATATGATGGCCTATATACATAATGGTAGTAATTGGTTAATCATCGACCACTTCCACCCTTAAGAGCATCCTGAAAATCTATCTTTCTTCTCTTTCTTGAGGAATCACCTCAAGTGGTTCTGGGCTTGGGTATGCTTCGTCGCTCCGAAGAATGCACAAAGAAAAAACAATGTTATGATTTTTTTTCCACAATGAATTAAAAGACATACAAAATGATACTTTGTAATTTAACGTAATACAACTCACCACATGTGCTACTGATAATATTGAGGGTGTTACCATCCTCTGTGACCCAAATCTCTCAATGATGCCACCCTGCATCAATTATAGGGATCAAATACAAAGAATTAAACAAATATGCGTAAAATCAATTTCACAATACATAAAAAATATCATCAACACATTATCTCACTGTGAATATCTCGAGCCTTGATGGAGATTCACTGGAAGGTGCAGCGCTTGGATGTACAACCTGCTTTGAGGAAACCATTAATTTGGAAACCTCGGTGGATGGAGCCGATGGAAATGGTGGTGGGGGTGGGTGGAATACAGGTGCACCCACTGTGGATGGATGCGATGGAAGAGGCAGTGTGGATGGGTGGTCTGTGGGTGAATCCATTGGTGATTCATGGAAAAAGATAGATATTGGGGGTGGGCAACGATGGACCCCCACAGTATTTACAAGTGATGAGAACTCCCTTGGACCAGATTAATCTAACCCAGAAGCAGAGCCTAGGTTCCTAGGGAGTGAAATAATACTACAACTAGTGAATATGTGTGCAACCTGCATACATATTAATAATATTGAACTATTAGTACCAAATAGTAAAATTCAAAAACATAAACACATCAAATTTTAGATATAAATGATAATTAAATCTACACATTATACATGTGATGCATGTGACTTGTCCATCCCAGATGGAGATTCCATGACATCTCTTTCTCCCACATCCCGTATAAACACAAGAACATTAAAAATTTGAGGATGCCATAAAATAAAGAAATGACTATGGTGAATTTATCAAATGTGACACATACATGTGTATGGGATATGCCCAATGAGAAGGCCGCCTCTACTACTGCATCAATGGTGGAGATAGGCATTGATGCTTCCATTGGCATAGAGGTTCTGCTACATGGATGTAACAATTGAAAAACAACATACAATAAAATATCGATATAAATACATATCATACAAAATAAATATATAACAATGAAGAACATAGTCATGGTTAAGATACTAATCTCCTCCATGAAGCTATGTTTTCCACTAGCCTCCATATGCCCATAACAGGTTTGCCCATAGCTCAAGAATTTGTGAGGTTCACATGGATGACAACAATGTCCATATGCCCTCTCCTCACTAAACTTTATCGTGCGGGGTGAACCTTTGACCCCTCTATCAATGTCATCAGTATTCACCTCCTACCGAGACATTGCAACAAATATTCCATGTTGCACTAGGCTCCGGGTCAATGATGAAATATCTCATTGTACCTGCTGTAAGCTCTCTGCAATAGGAGGATGTTGGGCAGGGGGGTCTGACCTTCTCCTGCGGGGACGAACAACTAACATGGGATCGCACCTGGCATGATCTCAGTCCTATGCAAACCCTTGACCCACCCCTTGGAACTCACCCATGTCAAAGTGGTTGACATGGTGACCCAAAATAAATTATGCCCATAATTTTCTCAAAAAATATAAAAGAACCTCCCTGTTATTGTAGGGAGGTTTATCAAAAACCATATACCACATTTCCATCTAGTTTTGACTAATTTGTGGAAGGATACACCAATCAATACAAATGCATTTTTTGGTCAAAGGTATTTCTTGTCCATTTAGAGGATCCCTAAAAATAGACAATAGTTCTTGTTTTGAAATACCCAAGTCTCTGACTTGGTTGTCCAATATAGTGTTGCAGTACTCAAACATTATTTCCCTATACTAAAAATTAGAAGTCAATTCCCCTTGGGCACTTGCAATGGACCTCAAAATGATGCCTAAAGAAGTATCCAAGGACACTATGCTTGGTTCTTTGGTTCCCCTTAACTGTTCCACAAGTTTTCTTAATGTATCCCCTCATAAATTTTAGTTTTTAGATTGGGTGGTTGTAGCGGGTTGGGGTTTTTATCTCCTTGGTCTATTGGTGGGTGGTTTACATTGTCACTAGGTTCCATTTTGTAATATACTTTGTAGTTTAATAGGAAAATTTAACAAGTGGACTTCTGACTAAGGTATTACAAACAACAATTTTATTCTATCCCAACAAAATCATTAACATAATGTTCTGTAAAACAAAGAAAAACTATGTGTTATCTTTACAATGATCTTGAAAAACACCTATACAAGATTGGTGAATTGTTGAGAGATTTACATTTCAGTATTAATTATGGGTAGTGAACCTTGGTAATAAGTTTTCAATGCGATTGGGATTTACATCCATAACCTATGATGATTTGTTTTTTGTTTTTTGAAAAACCAAGAAGGGTAGTGACAAAAAATCAACCATACCTTTCTTGTGATGGACACGATGGCAAGATCCTGGAATTTTCTCCTTTACTTGGCCTATGGTTTTTCTTTCTCAATGAATGAAATTCAAGAGGCATGCTGTGAAAATGATCACAAAATGTTAGCTTGGTCCTTAAAAAAGGGCACAACAGGAACACGTGCGCATTCTTGTCAAGAATATGCACACATTCCTACCGACGAACCTACATGGAAATATTGTTGGAGGTTCAGGTGTTTCCAAACCTATAGGATTAGGAAGGCATTCGTGTTCCTTATAAAACACACGCGTTCTAATGACTCTATGTTTTGCCTATTTTTCCGATGCCCCAAATCCCTTTTTGCACATGGAAGTTATACCGTCTATGCCTTTATTAGCTCTTTTTTTGAAGGTGTTATCAGGTTTTATACATCAATTTGCTATGGGACAACATAAGGTATGTGTAATCCTTATTTGTGATGGTTTTATGATGATTCATTTTTAATTGAGTGAGTGCAATCGATTAATATCTTTTTGTTTTCTTGAAATAGGTCAAAAACATGATCCAATCCTCTATTTGCCCCTCGATCCAGCCCTCGATCCGACCCTCGATCTAGCCCTCGGAGCCCAGTGCAGTTGGAGATTGGCATATTGGAGGGCTCTCCTTGGTGAATCCGACACATAGGTTTTGTACATGTTCAAGCCCTCCCACTATGGAACTCATCAGATTTAAATTCGAGCAGTTGTGACGACCTATATTTTGAGTGCACAAAGCTGCTGGAGAGATGTTCTTTGTTGTCAGAATTCAATGAATTTTTGTTTTACAGAGAGAGTTGACCCTTTCAGTGGTCGACCTCTCAGCTATTTTGTAACTCTATAAATATCGGAGTCTCTTGGGATGAACACACGATTTTATATATACAACCATTATCTTGAATTGATCTGTAAAAATATGTTTTGATGTTAATACAAATGCTATGCTAAGTTTGTGACTACATCTTACATTGGAGTAGTGTCATGATTATCTGGGGATCCCACCAGTGGTCTGGGTAGCTTGTCTATGTTGTTGTACATTTATATTTTTGCATCTAACGTTCATTACTTGCTAATTTCGGGTTTCTTATTGAAGTTGTGTTACTGTGTATATCTCTTTATATAATTTACAGGTTGCTCCCTGAAGTTGTATGTTTATTACAGGGTACTCACAGTTGTCCATATTTACTTGTTTATACTCTGACATCTAACATCTTGTTATGCAGGTTGTAATTTATTAATGGATACATGTTCATAGTTGCTTAGCTGTGAAATCGTAGATTTCTTTCCCTATTTCATAATCCATAAAATATTTCACAGTTTGGTTATTTAGGAAGTGTCTTTCACAACTATATATACTTTATTAAGTTGTGAAGGTCGATTGCTTCTTATAGATTTACATAAATTGGTAGCCTTATTTCCAACACTAGAGTGATAGGAGTGTAAGGTTTATAAATTAATTCCAATAATATGCATTGACATCTTCATAGTGACAAAGCTCTCCATAGATTGTCTTATTCATACTCTAGATTTCTCTGTAGAAATTAGCATCGAATTGATTCCATTTGAATTTTCAGTAGTGATTAGATTCCATCGTGATGTAATTTGCCACCGTAAAAATAACCATTACATTTGAATATTGTCACAATGCTCTTTACTTTTAGTTAGGTAGATTAGTGTAAAGATAAGGTTTATTTCCTGTAGGATAAAAGTAATTGTGAGTTTTTTTTAAGACATGCTTTAAGAATAGAGTTCACTTTTAAGAATTGTTTTTGAAAGATTGCTTACTTATTCAAATACTTCTTGTTCATTCAGAGATTTTCTTATTTAGATTGATTGTTCATAGTTATAGATTGATTTTGAAGAGATGATTCACTTAGATTAATAAGCTTATTGTTTTAAAGATTTCTATGTACATCTAAATTCAAGTATACTATTCAGATGGATTGTATCTTATTTAGAGTCTTTTAAATCATCTTTTAAACTATAAATGTAGATTGAAGTAGAGTGTTGATCCTTAGGGTAAACCATTCTCTTGGCTAGTTAATATTTCTGTTAATTTTCCTTTCTGCCTTGACTCATATTGTGTCACAACTCTAAGTCTACTTACCCTGGTCAATAATTTAATTGAGGTAAATTAGTACATATAGTTTACCCATTGCGTTCCTACAAGCGTTTCTTTGTGATGAACCATTTGCCACTTTTTTCGTCCATATCCCATGCAACAAACCACACAATGATCATTGTATTTTTTGTTTTTTCGCAACTGAAATGATTAAACCATCATTTTTGTCCATTCCTCCTAAAACCTATATATTGTGCAAAGATATTTAATGAATAAAAGGAACTTATTTATTTCATATTCCATCCAAAAACATGCTCCTTCATCCTTGTTTATGCATTTGAATAACAAACATTCATTTTGAGGAGAATCATCATTATCAAAATTTGGTTATATATGAAGCTAAATTTGTTATTGATTTGACATTTTGATCAATTTTTTTATGATATGGACTGATTCAGATTGGGGAAAAACCTATAGAAGCATCATTCCATTATGCATGGAATGTGGATCATAGTGGTATGATGTTAATCCCTTAAATTTACGTCAGATTCTAATTATCTTTGCGGCAAACAAGAATGTCATTTTGCAACAATATTATGTTAATCCTTGACTAATAAGCCATTGTTATTTTGATCATTTAAGAATAGTGAATTTTATGAGAGTCAAGTGAATGCATATAAATGCACATGTTCACCCTCAAAGGATGGGTGCAAACTCTCACTTCCCACCCTCACACAAATGCACATCTTCATTCCTTTAGAGGGTGGGTGCACATCTCCACCCCACACTCATATGCTTATGATGAGGGTGGGGATGTGCATTATTCACTATTGTTTGTAAGCCCCCCTCATTCCAAGCCACACCCCCACCTCCACCCTAAATGTGCATTTTCCACTACTATTTGTAAATCCTTCTCCACCCACCCTCATGGAGGTGAATTTGTGCATTTGCATGCATGAGGTGGAGATTTTAAATGAAGTAGGATAATGGACCAACATTTTTCCCCTTTCCCATCTAACAAAAATAAATAAAGGTCAAATCAAAGAAAAATGGCATAAATTCCAAAAAAAACGTGTTTAATGAAATTACATATACAAGATGAAAATATTGCATAATTCGTGTGCAATGAATTTTTTGAAAGGTGTTGAATTAGTGTGTGCAATCGAAATTTGTAACTTCAATCATAGTGAATTTTAACAAAAATCACATCATTGGATTTTCGTGAAGGAAAATCGGAAAAGGGGGAAATGTTTTTTTAAACAAAAACAAGTATTTTGTAGTAGAAAAAAGTAGTGGATTAACCAATATACATATGAGTACAAAAATACATACAAAATCTTTCCTTCCATCATGGTTTTAAGTAGATTTGTAAGTTCACTTATATGCAACATGAACCAATATTTTTCTCCTAGGACTCTATAGGTATGTTCTTTAACAAATTGACCAAGAAGTAAAATACAGTGATAAACACTACTAGCCACACAAAAATAACATTGTAAATAGAAATTACCACACATCTCGTGCACTAGAAATGGATTCATTAAGTGTTGGAATCCAAGGGGTAGAGGAATCATCATTTTAAAAGAAATTTTGACATGGGATAAAATATATCAAGTGATAGGTCCATCCACAATGTCGAAGGAGGACTCTAACTCTTCACTATTTTCGTAGAGGCTACACAAGGTCACCATTGCCATGGACTCTCAATCTTGTGGATATTGAATGTGCATATGATTCTCTTACAAGTCTTATAGCATGTCTGAATGCTTCTTAGTTGCTAATGCGTCTAATGCAACTTTGTTTCCATATGGCAAGATGGATTCATTGTTGGAAATGGAGCAAAGAAATTGTGTTGTGTTCTTATAGTATTGGAGAACTTTGCATAGATTGTTTAATTATGATTACACACAAAAATGGAAACATCAATGATTCATGGGAGTTATATAGTTGTTGGATATACTATTTGGGAAATTGATTAATGGTCCTTAAAAATCTACAAGGAGGAAAATAGACTACAAAATCCTTTTCTAGAGAATGCACCAAAGACAGAATGAACTAGTTCACTAAAAGTAGAATTCCTAAAATTTGATGGAAGAGGGTTTTCATGTTACTACTATCACATGAACTATAAAATGACTAGCATCTAGGACGTAGGTGAGACTATTTATGCCCTCAAGAATGAGTTTATATAGGTTGATCTTGGAGCCAACTCTATGATGCATAGAAATGTTGAGATAGATGGCAGATGGAGACATAAGGGTTCCCTTCTCTCATGTAATGTAAATAATTCTAAGATGGAAAGGGAGGGTATAATTAATTCCCCCCAAATTATATTTCTTGATTTAATGGGGATAGTTGGAATTATCCACCTCATAGTTTTGGTAAAATAATGACAAAACCAACATTGCAATTTTTTTTTTGTAGTAGATCATGGTATGCATTGTTTGTAAGTGGAGGCCTCTTCCTTCCCATTCATGGTTATCAATCCTTCCTCCAATGAGGCTCCCTCATTCACCACATGATCCAATTTTAGGTTATTGTCTCCAAGGATGTCTAGGAAGGAGGTATATTCAAATTTCTTTCTTATGGATTTGTTTTAGCGTATAATTCTAGCCACATTGAGCAAGGAAAAGTCACCCCTATTTTGATGTGCATTGATGACTACGGAGGATTAGTTAATGGCTAAGATTTGCATCAAAGTGATTTGTGGGATAATCTTCAATCCTTATAGTGCTATTGGTGCTTTTGATTCATTATTTGTGGCTATGCTAATTACCCATGTGAATTGTGACTTTTTGTTTCCTTTGTGATAAAAAATTATCATACCCACACTTGCCACCATTGGAAGGGGGAAAATGTTGGATCATTATTTTATTTCTAATTTGAAATGCACATCTACTCTTTGAAGGTGAAGGTTTTCATTTGTGTATCTGTGGTAGGTGTGCATTTAGTTAGAAGAAAATGCATGTCCACCCTTCTTGAGGATGAAGGCATGCATTTGTGGATGGGTGGAGTGTACATTTAATTTTAAATGCACACCCACCCTCTGAAAGAATGAAGTCATCAATTTGTGTACATATACACAAATGCACACCTTCATTGTGTAGGATAAACACCACAACTTCACCCCATGCACATAAATGCACACCTTCACCCCCATAAGGATAGCTTTGTATTTAACCCTCACACCCATCATCACCCTCACCCTCATGAGAGGGTGTTGGTGGGGGTGTACATATTAATGCACCCTTAGCCCCACCTGCTAATCTCAAATTAAATACACCATTAGCCACACCTATTACCCTCAAGTTAATTGCACCACTTTAATCCCCACCTATATTCTTATGAGGGTCACTTCCATCCTTATGAGGATGGGGTTGTACATTTTTCACCATTATTTATAAAGAAATGGTCTAAACGTTCTATGGAATTATCCTTTTTTGGATACTAATGAGAGGGGAAATGTAATGTCCCCACTTTGGGACATCATCACACTGCAGAGGGTTATGATGACCAGAGTAGCCAAATGGAGGTTATAGCGAGTACAGGGGTATTTGAGAGGCATTGTGGGGTCCATCTTACATTGATGATCATATTCCATCATTATGAGCCATTCCACACAGGTTGGCTTTGGTTTCGTTGCATTCCGACGATTTCCATGATTTTGACTATTTTGAGCCATAAGTCAATGGTATTCACTGAAGAGGTCATTTTGGGCACATTACTTGGAGGAACCTCTCAGTGTAATAGCTCATTGGAAT
>SNQJ01S0001135.1:426934-459797 GCA_010110895.2 Picea sitchensis | reverse complement strand
CCTTTGGAGGCATCTTTTGTATTAGCGGGAGCATTTTGTAGCAGCTCTTATCTATTGTCTATCTTCTTGGCCATCTGTTGAGCATTCCAGATCGGCATCTTCATTGTAGCAGGTTTCTCTATTTTATGAATAAAGAAGGATTGAGATGTTTTGGCTTGTCTATCTTATTGCATATGGTTGAGGAAAAGTTTTGAAGAGACACCAAAACAGTGATGATCCTTGCATAATGGCTTGGGACCATTACAGGAAACTGACATTTTTAGTGTGAAATTTAGCGGAATTAAAAGGATTATTATTCCATTTATCGAAGGATATTCAAAAGGATTGGTATTCCCATTTATTCAAGGTAGTGCTATCACATGAGTAGAAATAAGATATTTGTAGCATGATAAGTAGAGTGTGTCTCAATTCACATAAGCATGTTATGTCATCACAATTCCACTATTTTTGTTGAGTAAAATCATATATCAATAGCAATTATAAAAAAAAACTTTCCTTGTAGATGGTGGAACTATGAACACTTTATATTAATGCATTATGAGTTAAAAGAGTAAAATAAGATATTTGTAGTGTAAGAAATTCACATAAAGAGGTTATTAGTGGCATTTTCATGTTTAAATAGTTAAGAGTGTTAATAAAATTTTAGCATTTATTTAATCTTAACTACTTAGTGGGTACTATGTAATAGTGGATATATTCCATGTTAGATTAATTGGTCATCATATCTATCATATTATTAACTCTAATGGAATGAGAAACCCTTAGTACATCTCTCCTAACAATTAGACATCCAAAAATTTAGAAAATGGGATATATCATAAAATTAGAATAATGGAGTAAGCAAACTCCACTCCAAAAAGAAGTTTGTTATAAATATTTCTATTTATATTTCTTTTTAAGTATGTCATTTTTTCTTTCAATTCTAGTTTTTAAAACATGCTAAAATGAGAAGATCAGTTTTAATAATTGATCTCTAAACCACTTTCCATTTTCCAATGGGAAGTTCACTAGAATAAAACTAAAATTATTACCAATATAATGAGACTATGCTTAACTACACAACTATGTTTCATATATTTAGTAATTTAACATAAAGATAAACCCATTGTACAAAATTTTTAAACCATAAACATAATATTTACCTTGGAGAAACTTATTGTCCTTAAAATTGTCAACAAAATAAAGGATTGTTCCTTTCTTCTTATATTACGAAAAGTGCATGTATTATATTAGTTTAAATTATAGTTTTTTCTTGCATTTATAATGTAAAGTCTAACATTAAAAGAAAATTTTATCATACATATTGAGCCATGAAAAACTAATTGAGTGTTTTTGTTCTATGAATATTGTCAACTAATTAGATCTTTTATCTCAATAAACTTATGTTGTGAAATGAAATCAAAAACTCAATTCAACATTATTAATAGATTTGATATTAATATATCTCTTCATATTAAATTAAAAATCAAATGTAAAACAAATGATTTGAAAATATGTTAAACTCCTCTACTCAAAACCTCTACAACTATACACCTAACATGAAGTCCTACAAACAGTTTTTTCTCACACTAAATGTTCAAAGGAAAAACATTTTCATTATTAAATTTTCCTTTAATTTACTAGTCATTTATTATTAAATGAAAAAACAAGAATTTTCTGTCAAATTACTTTCTTCAACACTATCTACTCACAACACTATCTACTGAAAACAAAAACAATGAACAAACATGATACCAAACATAATTATCTTTCGATAAATCTATATCTTTTAGCCATATTTGCATCTCGAATCAATTCTTCCGAGTGCTATGACACTCTTATGAAGGATCTTAATCAATCCTTCTCTGTACTTGACTTTAATAAATAAAAAATTCAGATATACTCTGATATAAAGCTAGCCGGAAGCATCCTAACACACCGAGATATTATTGGATTTTATCATTTTACTTGGACTTCACGTAATTTTGGCGTTTTATTCCATTCAAAAAAAGACAGAAACAAATAACAAAGCTTCTCCGTCAACTTGGAGTTGAAATTAGTACTGAGTTTACCTAGATATTGGATTTTATCACTTTACTTGGACATACCGCATTTTTGGCATTTTATTTGTATTAAAAGACGACAGTAACAAATAACAAAGCTTCTGCATCAATTTGGTATTCATTTTCCGAAACTGCACTGTATTCAATCTGTTAGATTGGAACTTATTCTAAGTCCTCGTCTTCGTCATCAGAGTCGTTTAGTGACGTGCTCATTGTGGGATTGAACTTGTTATTGAATCCTGGGATAGAGGCTACAAGTTGCGCCTCCTGGGAACGTATTTTCTGAATCGTTGCCTGTGTTGCAGTTATTCGCGATTGCAGGTCTGATATTTGGAGTTGAAGCTGCTGTATTATGCCTACACAGCCGAGTGCTGGATCCTGTAGTCTTGCACTTGCTTCGTAGACCATACTATTTATCGCATCAACTCTCTGGTCGGGGGAGAGATCCTGCCACAGTGCAACGGATTATAAAATGAAGTTGGAAGCAGAGAAAATCTCCGTTAAGAAAGCGAGATCGAAATGTTTTTATAGCACTGAGTGAAAGTCATAAAAAATGGTTGATTTGGAAAAAAACATAGATCCATTTTATCTTTGTATTTTTTGTTCCTAAGTTCTAGGTTGAAAGAAATTGCAGTATAATAAATTAGCATAAAGTCCCACCATGATTTTTTAAACAGTTAAGGGTTAATAAAATTATGGAAAGGGGGATTTGAAGTGAAGATGGTTTAATAATAGTAATAATAATTTATTTTTTAGGTCACTGTTAATTTAGACAATTAAATTGGTGTATGAGATTTTTTTGCTCAGGAATTTTACTAGTAAAGTTTACGGAGATATATATACCCTACTTTCCTCTAGATTTGAAGATGTAACCTCTTAGGAAAAAACACAGTTTCTTAACCCTTAAACTCACTCACTGTTATGTTCTATATCTGCTATTATTTCAACTTACTTGAATCAATTTGATAACGTTGCAGGCGCCAAACACTTTTTGTAAGATTGAAAACTTGTGGAGATCATTTGAGGCCAAACGGTAAAGGATCGTGCAATTATCCAAACATTGTTTTCCCTCCATCTTGCAATGATCATGGAAAGCATCGCATGGAGATGGGACGCCTGGCTTCTCTTCAGCATTGCTCATCATCTTCATAACTCCAACGAAGATTGCCAGAAATTAAAATCAGATATCAGATAAGCCAAAAAAACACAACACTCCTTCAGTCATGTAATACAGGGGCTGTTAATTTTAATTTCTGAACCAGAAAGAGAAGCCTAGAGATTCATAAGTGAAAGAGGCTGCATTAAAGAAATTCTAAAGCGTATGTTACATGATCAAACGTGCGCCGCCGATTGATAGATTGTTGATTGGTGATCATGAAATCGGTATCCGCACAGCCAGGTCTGCTAGAAATCTCTGGTATTGGGTTTTCTGCCTATAACCTATCTTTACTTATAGGCTAATGGAAAGCATCGTGTAATTAAGTTGCGTCATGATAGCGTGAGCATTATCTGTGTTGTAGTTTCAGAGACCACTCAAAGTTGAGCGGCAAGCAGCTGAAAATTACATATCGATCCGGACTGGCGTGTATGGATCAATTTTACATATCGACAATTGCAACCATCACTTTTCAATGCTTGATATTGATACCGAATGCTGATACATATTGTCAACTAAATGAGTTAAAGTTGAAGACAAATTGCGAAAGATAATAATTTGACAGAGAGCTGGTCCCGAAAAATGAATTTGTAGCAAACGATATTGATACCTAATGCTGATACACTGATACATATTGTCAACTAAATGAGTTAAAGTTGAAGACTGCGTGAAAGATAATACTTGATTAGAGAAGAATTAGCAACGAGGTTGATATTTCCAATGCCATTGCCATATTGGTCAACTAAATGAGTTAAAGCTGAAGACAAATATGTACTTGTATCAGCATTAGGTATCAATATCGTTTGCTACAAATTCATTTTTCGGGACCAGCTCTCTGTCAAATTATTATCTTTCGCAATTTGTCTTCAACTTTAACTCATTTAGTTGACAATATGTATCAGCATTCGGTATCAATATCGTTTGCTACAAATTCATTTTTCGGGACCAGCTCTCTGTCAAATTATTATCTTTCGGGACCAGCTCTCGCAAATTATTATCTTTTTGTCGCAGTGCGAGAGTTATTTTCACATTTTTTTCATTACATCATTAAAATCAATTAATATCTATCAAAATCTGACTTCAATATTTTTTTAGCCGTGAGAGAGTTATTTCTCCACATTTTTTATTACATTATTAAAATGAATTTATATAGGTGTTGTCTAACTGTTCTACCTATTTTTTTTCATTGGAATCAGACAATATAAATTTACACGAATTATTATTTTTTATTGTTTAAATTCATTTCTGAATGTAGAAATAAATTCAGCATGCTGAAAAACCTTGAGGTACTTGGATTATACAAAAATAATCACTCAAATCTAAGAATCTAACAATTTCTCTCCGGATTTAAGGCAAATGTGCCTGGAAAAAACCATCATTTCCTAGAAAGCATTAATATGTATCAAAATTTGAATTAAACATTTAAAATTATGCATACTGTAAACATTTTATGTTTTAGATTTTTTGAGTAATAATCATCCCAATCTTGTTATATAATGGTTGGTGGAATCTTAATATTCTGTTATTTAAATTGTATTTTTGAATGTATAAACAGATTCAGCTACTACAAAAACCCAACATTCATAGTGTACAAACTCAACAACTCAAATCTGGGATCACAATAATTCCTAATCAAATTTTAAGTAAAATTGATTTAAAAAACAAATAAACGAAAAAATCCAAAACATAGAAAGTTTAGACTAAACTGGATTTTTAGAGTTAAATTCTTACAAATTCTTAATTCCTAAACAAATTTTAAGCAAAATTGATTTAAAAAACAAATAAACTAAAAAAATCCAAAACGTTTATACTAAACTGGATTTTTAGAGTTAAATTCTTATAAATTCTTAACACTCATTGTTATTATATCAGCATAAATCCATCTTAACTCCAGTTTTATGAAGAGTCTGGAAGGATCAAATCTCTAAAAATGTAAACCCTTATTGTCATATATAATTTTCATTTACTTAATTTTTTATTATTATTATTTAAGTGTGACATATCAACTCCAAATTAAATTTAGGTACGGAATCCCCTAATAATACTGGAGTTGCAAAATAAACCTCTGAAGTTGCAAAATAAACCTCTGGACTCAATGATCTAGATAAACTGCAGAATGAGCCTACCGGTTCAATGATCCATTCCATGAGATAAACTTAGACTAAGTTCAGTTGGAGATTCAACCACAGGTTTATCCGAGTCAACCACAGGTTTATGGAAAGAAGACACTCACAGATTTATACTCCCGATTAAAGGTAAGCGCCACAACGATCATTCTTTAATACCTTAATAACCAGACTTATAGTCCCTTAATACCTTAATTGCAGGAGTGGGAGCTGTAGTCACATTCATATCATATTCTATGAAAGGACTACCATTTGTCGTAACAGCCCATGCAAGAATCATTTTATTTTTTGTTTTGTCGCAACTGAAATGGATGAACAAGAACAATCATTCATATTATATGAAAGGCCTACCATTTTTCGTCATGCAAGAATCATTTTATTTTCTGTTTTGTCGCAACTGAAATTAATGCTGGAAAAATAAGTCAGATTTTTCAAATAATAGAAACAAAGAGGCCGATGGTGGAAGCTGGTCCAAAAAAACAATTTTTTTTTCTTGACAAGGACACTCAACTTTCTCAGTATCATTGATCGTGGAGAGTGGGATGTTTACTTATATATTATTTATATTTTTTAAATAAAGTTTTATATATATTTTGATTGTCTACTTAGCCACTTTGTGTGGCCTTGTCCATGTGTTTAGCTTGTTGAGTAAACTTGTTTATTGAGGGAGTGTTATTTGTTAGTCTATTATTCAATTCACATGTGTAAGTAGGTAAGTTGGTGGGTTTTGCAGTTCACATGTTTATCAAATGTAGATATATCTTAAATACGAACTTATCAAATATTGAAAGGGATCAAATTTTTTGAGGTGTAGATTTCTTATCATTATATCAAGGAATTAATACATGATATGGAATTGAAAGATATAAAAAAATTTACATCTCAATAAATTTGATTTCTTGGTGTTTGATAAATTTAAATTTAAAATGAATCTATGATTGCTTGATTTTTTTTTAAATGTTTTCATGTAATTACATAAGTATGTATGTGACAACATCTATGTCACACTGGGTTGTAGAGAACCTTTCTACTCACAACATCTATGTCATGCTTGTATTATAATTAGCATTCAATAGCACCCTATAATTTGTAGCAATTTTTTCTTCACTTGGTTTATTGAAAGGTGCGTCATCAATGAATTATTAGTTATGAACAAAAGACACTTATTTATTGGTTATGCCATCCAACAAAGTGCTCTTCATCCATCTTTATGCATTTGAATAATAATTATTCATTTTGAGGATCATCTTCATTAACATAATTTGGTCATATAAGTAGATTTTTCATTGATTCAAAACTTTGATCAATTTCTTGATGATTTGGGTTGATTAAGAATTGTACATAATTATTAGAGGAATCATTCCACCATGCATGGAACATGGATCATAGTGGCACAATGTTTATCCCTAAAATTTATGTCGAATTCTAACCATGTTGTGACCAAAAAGAATATCCTTTTTCTACAAAATTATGTTTCTCTTTGACTAATAAATCATTGTTATTTTGATTATTTAAGGATATCAAGTTTTATGGGAGTCAAATTAAGGATCATAAATACACACTTTCACCCTCTAAGAGTGGATGCACACCCTCACTTCCCACCCTCACACAAATGCATATCTTTATTGCTTTAGAGGGTCGGTATACATCTCTAGCCCATACTCCTATGCTCATGATCAGGGTGGGGATATGGGGTATGGATTATTCACTATTGTATTTAACCTACTCTCCAACCCACACTCTCTTCTCCACTCTCTTGAAGGCCTAAATGTGCCAACCACTTTCATCATGGAGGTGAAGGTGTGCATTAGTGGGGATAAGGTGTCCATCTAGTTTTAAATGAAGTAGGATAATCTACAAATTTCCTTTTCCTATTTTAAAAAAGTAAATGAAATAAAAATGCTTAAATTTTCAAAAAAATAAATGAAATAAAAATATTTAAATTTCCAAAAAACAAATTATTAAATGGTATATATATTTTTATTTTAAATAAATTTATATAAATAATATTAATAATTTATATAAAAAATCAATGTTAATAAATAAATTCAATAATATGAAAGAAGTGAATATGAAAAATAAAATTGTTAAATTATATATATATATATATATATATATATATATATATGATTTTATTTTAAATAATATTAATAATTGTTATAAAAAAATAGTGTTAATATATAAAATTCAAGAACATAAAAAAATAAATATTGAATATATTAAATTAAATAAAAGAAATCAATATTGAATATTGAACATAGATATTTCATGACTAACTTTAGTATAGCTAACAATTTTTTTATTTTTTATAAAAAGAAAAATTTTGATTAAGTTTTCACTTATATCCATTCAAAAATAATTTTTTTTTAATATGTATAATATATTTTTAGAAAACAAAATAGTGAATAAATTAGTTTAATAAATTTTTTATTGTATTTAAAGTAGCAAACAATTTACTAGGTGTTGAGGGTGGGGAGAATAATAGAAAAAACATAATAATGTATTATATTTTCTCTATTATTTCTCTCACCCTCATCCTTATTTAACAGGGTTATATGAGGGTGAGGGTAGGTGGATAATAGAGAAAACATAAAGCCTACCTAAGTGTTCAAGCGGATGTAAAATTAACACAATGATAAATGATTTAGAGAAATTACTTGCATTGATTTAATGCAAAGAAATATGCATTGGTTTAAGTGATGATAAAACAAAAAACGAATTAGCATAATCAAATAGTTGTATTCATTTTAACAATGATATAACGTAAGACAATATGGTTCATTGATTTAAGTGATAATACTATGAAAAATGATTAAATGCATTAATTAATTGAAGAAATGATAAGAAGAAAATTAATCTTCTATATTGATTTCAACTATGGGATACAACAAATCATCAAGTGAAATGAATTCAACAATAATGTATTGAAAACAAATTTCAAAATAGATATTATAAGTTGAAGTTATGTACTTTGTTTTGTTATATGTGATATATCTATTAATATTTGTACATTACACTAAAAGGAAAAGACCTTTTAGCGGAGGTTTCTAGTGTTACAAAAATGGCAAAAATTGTCAAAAAAGCCTCCGCTACAACATCTGTTTTCAATAGAAGATGTTTTTTCGGATACTATAAAAGAAGTTGATTATAACTAAAAAAGTATAGGTGGCCGAAGGTGTTAAAAGATGTTTACAAATCAGTGTGTTTGTATAAGGAACAAGCATCAGTGCGTACATACACCTACAACACTGATGTTGTACACTTAACATCAAGCACCGACGCAACAAAATATGAAAGCACCAGGGCAGTAAAATATTTAAGCATCGAGGCACTTGTCTTATAATAACCAGGGCTTTAACATTAAATCACACCAAGAGAGTTAAAAATAATTACGCACCACGGATTTCTGCATAGAACACACCGATGCGTTATTAATAACAAGGCACTGATGCTGTATAAAATAATATGCATCAGTGTGTTACAAGGAAAACACCCTGGTGCATTAAAAAACGAAAGCATCAATGATTTGTAGTAAAAAACAAGCCGTGATGCTTATCAATAAGACAATAGCACCGGTGCATATCAATAACACATACACATCGGTGCTTCATATAAGATTAACGCACTGATGGACAATTTTTTTATATAATTTTGTGGTATTAAATTAATATTGAAACCAGTGCTAATTGATTACATAAAAGCACTGGTGTGAATTTCATATCAAATGCACCTGTGATTTTTAATATTAAACGTGTCGATGAGATTAATAATTAAAATACACCGAGAAACATCGATGTGTGATAGTGCAATTATTGTTATTTTTTAATTCCATTATCAAAAAATTTACATATATCTCTTTTTTTTTATTAATGAATTTGGATATGATGTTTGGATTAATTTGTTATATCATCAGATTTTGCATCTTTTCATTATAATATTTAGTCATCTATATATTTAATCAATGATGTAACATTTCACAGCGACATTTGACAATGCAATAGAATAAATTAAAATATATTTTATTATATGAATAAGATGGTTTTTGTCATACAAAATGGGACACTTATAGGTAATCCCTTGTATTTCAATTGGGACACTATGTCCATTACATTAAACAAAAATGTCTAATTTTCACAGATAATTATTTCAAAAAAATACAATTGCATCTTTCATCAATATCCAAATATGTTGGTCATCATTTTTCACTGGAACTATTGTTAATGCTCATGCTACTTTCATGCCTTGGGTTATTTTTTTTAATGTTTGGTTGATTGTCTCGATTGTTTTTTTCTTCTTGAAGTTCCATCTACAAACATAAAAATAACCCGTAATGAGTCTATCTACATTGGTGAGAATAATGAGAATTGAAATAAATAATATACATGAATGTAAATTGAAAAGCGACGTACCTCCAAAGAAAGAATTGACTCATTATTCATACACATGTTCAAAATAAAATCTCATGCCTTGTTTCAACAATTATTGTGTTGGCTCAGTTCCATAATTTGTTTCTTGCAAGTTTTATACCCCATAATAAATCATAGATTTAATATAAAGTATTAGCTTTGTTTCATTAATTATAAAATCATAGAAGTAAAACAACATAGATTATACTTACAAATTTCACAATTAATTTTTGATATGCCAACATATACTCACAACCATTAATTAACCCAATGTCAATCATTTTTTTTTATGGCTCTTCATTGTATGTTAGCACATGTTTGAAGACATTCAAGGATGGTTGTTGTAAAACGAATTAAAATATACAAAAAAAAAAACCTTAAGATGTTATAAGGAAATAACAATTAATCACACAATTTGCTATCAATCCTTTATCAATGTATTTCTTATACATAAACGCACTTGTGCGTTTTTGTCGAAATGGCGCACTAGAAAATCGAAAAATGTTTTTGAAAAAAAAACGTCAAATCAAAAACTGTTTAAAAGAATAAAAATAGAAAAGGTAGAGGGCCAACTGCATTTAGGATCCGATGCAATAAGTGGTCCCTTTGCATCACATGCCAAACAATTATATATAGAAAAACAAGCCCATTAGATCTAAAACACCTAAAACAAAAAGCCTTAATTCTGAAGTGATAGAGGGGGTTTAACCCTCGGGTGAAATTTTGCATTCACGTAAGAAAAAAAAAACAAGGGTTTAAGGTAAGCATGAATTTTTTTTTTTTGAATGTAGTGTTTTGAGTGAATCACCATACCCTTCAAATCTTGATTTTTGAATATTTCTATTATTCTAATGTATTCTTCTGCTCAAGAGTGCTCTGCGATATGTCTCTCTTCCAAATATGTTTCCTGTAAATTTTGGCAAAGTAATGAAAATATTGAATACTTTATTAATATTAAAAAAGCTTTATGAAAAGGGTTTAGAGTGAATCATCATACCCTTCAAATTATCATATTTTGAATAATACTGTGGTTCCAAAGTATTCTTCTCCTCCACAATGTTCCTCCGTATGTCTCTCTTGAAAGTCTCTCCCCTGCAAAATTTTACAAAATAATGAAATAGTGAATATCTTTTTAGTATTTAAATGACTATGAAATTCAATTCCCGTTCTTTTTTTAATTGTTTAAAAAAATTGTGTTTTTTTTATAACTTTTTTGGCATGATGATGCGTTTATGTAAGATGCACCAATGCAGCCATATTACATTACGCACCGGTGGGTCCATATTAATTGACGCACCAAAGACATATAATTGTTTTTTATTAACAAAATATTGAAACAAGGTGTGGTTTTTTTTCAACGCAGGTGCTTATTGTTAATATGCACACCGATGTGTTTGTGGTTTATAAGTGCATCATGATTCTTTTAAAGCTATTTGAAATTTTATTTGCACATAAAATAGTATATTCATCTCAAATGATATTTTAGGATGAATTCACATGACTTGCAATACTTCAGTATACTTTTTACATTATATGTCACCTTATTCTTCAAAAATGGTTTCAAAACTATATTCAAACTTAGATTGTGGTATGGTCCTTGGAATTTATTTTAGATATGTACAAGAAAATTTATTGCTAATTTTTCTGAAATGCAGGGAGAAAACCTTGTTATATGATCAAATGGCCAATTCTTCAAATTCCATCCCATTCCATATTGCTCAAGGTTCATCGTGGAGTTCTCCCTTTCCATTTCTAGTAAGTTTAACTTATTTTATTATGTTTCTATTATCTCATTGATTTTTTTTATCCATGTCAATCTAAATAAAAATGTATCCAAATTTGCAGAATCCTAATTTAGAATTGAGTTCAGATGCAAAAAATATTCCAGTAGCAGTTCAAAAATGTCAGAAGGTCTTATTAGGAGTAGCATACCACAAGAAGTTGGTAGATGAAAATGGGCAGCCACTTTACCCTACCAATTGTGAAATTCCATCTTCCATCCACAATCCTTGGTCGGCAATGGTAATAAGTGTTTGGTATAATATAATTTGAAAAAACAAATTATTGCATTGTGCTTACTAATATCATCAATGTATTAATGTTCAATATTTTTGAAATTAGGATTCTTCTAATGATGAGTGAACTACCTACCATCTTTCGTTGCACCCCACAACAATGTCAACCTAAGAGAAGGCTACAATGAGAGCACAAATCAGAGAGAAATCATACCACCTAATAGTTGAATCAACCACCTATTTAATTCCGACTACGTCCAAATTCACTAATTCGGAATTACTACAACAATAGTAGTTCTTCAGAAGTTGGCAATTGAGACAATCAAAAAGAGGTTGGTATGGATGATTACTTACATAATACAACTTCCATGGAGATAATGTTGTTAGACACATTCTAGAACGATGAGCTAGGGGATGATGCTCATATCAATGATACCATTTTCGAAAGCCTAAAACATGCTTTCACCACCCCTATCTTTGGACCTAGTGCCCAATCAAAGTCTACCCAGATTGGGATAACAATGTTATTGTACAACATGAAAGCAAAGTTTGGCATGTCAAATGCATGTTTCTTGGAAATATTGAGGTAATTGACCAGCAAGTGCCTTATATTAATTTTCAAAAATCTTGTCACACAATCAACATTAGAAATGGTTGTTTTTATAAGCGTTAAATGATCTTGTACATTTCTATTTCCCACTAACTGCATAATATTCAAAGATAAGGTTCTTCCTAATGATATTTTTTTCTCGGTAGCTGCAAAGAGGAAAATAAGTTGTTGAAAATGATGGGTGTTGAGTATATATCATATCATACATGTCTGAATGATTGTATTCTATATAGAGGAGAATATGAATACAAAGAGATATGTATGAAATGTGGGCATGACAGGTACCATAAATCAAATAAAAATTGTAAATCACATGGTCCTCCTCATAAGACATTGAGGCACGTGCCTATAATCCCAAGGATTCAAAGGATCTTTCGTTGCAAATAATTAGCTATGTTGCAGGGAATGCATGCCTCACATATAAGTGAGTTGGGAGTTATGCGAATCCCAACAGATTCAATAGCCATGAATCATATAGAGAATACATGACCATAAAAATTCAAGGATGAAGTACGAACTCTACGACTCGGCATAGCAATGGATGGCATGAACCCATATTCCCTCCAAAACACTAACTATTCTATTTGGCCTATGGTAGTGATCAATGACAATATCCCCCCATGGTTGTCTGTGAAGAATGAACATCTTATGTTGACTCTTATAGTCCTTGGTAGAAGACAAGTGAATAATATGGATGTCTACCTACAACCATTGGTAGATTAATTGAAGGAATTATGGGAAGGGATACGTGTATACGATGTATCAATATCCATCACAAGAGAGAGGAGTTTTACGTTGTATGGCATATGTTCTTACACCACACATGATTATCTAGGATTAGGATTTTTCTCTGTTAATTAACATGTTTATTGATTTGTTTATATACATAACAATATTTATTTTCATATTTAATTCATTGGGATTGACATTCTATTCTTAAACGCTATCATGTTATGTATACAATAATTTCACGGGTCTTGTAACTAAAGGATATCATGGATGTAAATGTTGTGGGCCTTCTCTGAAGGATAGGTGGTCCAACCACCTACGAAAGATAATGTATGACTTCTCGAGGGTATTCCTCCCATAAGAACACCCTTATAGAAGAGCAACATCTGCTTTGAATGGTAAGCCAGAGAAAAATCAAAGTCCTGCAATAATGACACCATCAGAATGGATTAGAGCATATGAGAGAGAGAAGGAGAAGGATATTACATAAATGATCGATTCAAATGGAGAGTCTATGTTCGATGATCCAAAATTCTTCGACACCTATGTTGAGAAATTTTCCATTGGGATGAAAAGGAAATCCATCTTTTATGAGCTCTCCTATTGGGAGCATCTTAAGATTACCCACTTACTAGAGCCCATGCATATATTTAAAAAATGTTTCATGGTCTTTATGGAGGAACATATCATTGAAATAAAGTGACACATTGGTTGTGAGTAGAGATATTATTTCTTCAAAAACTAAAAGGAAACATTTTCCAAGACAAGAAAGTAGAGGAGAGGTTGGTCCCTCTTGGTCTTTTAAAGAAGGTGATGTCCCATGGATTTTGAGGAAACAAGATATTTCTTTGGAAAAATAAGTTATATTGGGTGTGAAGGTGAATTCTTTATATGGGTCTTCCCTATGATGTTGCTTCATTGTGCATCAAGACCATTTGTTGGGGTTGAAATCACATGACCATTTGAACCTTCTAAAGGTATGACATATGTCAAAAATATTATTTTATTATCTATAATTTTTATTTTTATGCCATGGGATAAAACACATTTAATTTTTTATCTGTTTAATTTGTAGATTCATTATTCTCTGCTCGTGCGTGGGTGTGTGAACCATGACTTCTCCCATGACCTAAGGAGTTCCATATCTAAATCATATGCATTTGTATGTTGGATCACATCAAAGGATATTCATATGGCTAGAATTCCATGGTGGCGTCAAGAGATAACTAAGATTGTTTGTATGTTTGAGAAGGAACTACCACAAAGTTTTATGGATTTGCAGGTTCATCTTCTAATTCACCTAGTAGACGAGGTTCAATTATTCAGGGTGGTATCCTATAGTTGGATGTTTTTTTTAGAGAGGTACGTGAAGAAATTGAAAGGATTGTTCGTTAAAGGGAAAAACCCAAGGGGTCTATGGCAGAGGTGTACATATCATACAAGTCTTTCTATTATGCCAGTGAGTACATAAAGAAGATCGACAAAACACCAGGTGAAGTGGTTTGGGACGAAGAAACAAATGAAGAAAAAAGAGAAGGGGAGCTTCTCCAAACGAATGGAAAAATGCACTTGATAAATACTAAGTGACTTATTGTTTGTCAAATTTCTACACTGTAACTATTCATAATGAAATTCATAATGTATATTTTCATGATCTCATATGTACTATATGTTGGTTTGATTTCATGAATATATCAACGAATTAATAAATTGATGCCATCAAAAAATTCATTCTTTACAATTCAGACACAACATAGCCATGGGTCGCATTGTATGAACATAAGAGTAGGAAAAGGGAAAGTGACAGGAAATAATTCAGACGGTTGAATGGTAGAAACATGCCTTATCCTGATTATTTAAAATAAAATATTCCAATGATATGCCCCAACAGTTGTGTTGCTGACCACGTCAGAGAGAAATATGGTGCATATGGTTGTTACCTACGTGAGGAAGAGGATGCACTAAACATAGGGATTGGTTGCAACAACTCGGTAAAAATATTTTTGTCTACATTGTTAGCACATGATATATACTGAAGCACATCATTAGTTTTTTCTAGTCATGTGGTAATTCCTTTATCTAGGAGTCAGTCATTTAAAATTTTATAGGATTAGAGTCATCTTTTATGATTATAAATCAAGGTGCTTGATTTTAACCTTGGGTCTAAAGTTGATCAAAATACATTGTCAAGTCTTAGTGTTATAAGGGTGATTGTCATCATTTGCAAAGAAGGAAAGGTATCAAATTCATCTCCATTTTCATTAAAGCACAACGCGTTGCAAACTGATTAAAGGCAATACGAACTCACAGTGCACTGCAAAATATCACATACTACCACTTTTGGCGCTGCGAATGGGTGTTGGCACTGCAAACCCTCTATTTATATAGAGTTGTCTCGTTTTCTTATATAAATTTTCACTCAGACTAAATTGTTGTCCCTTTTATCATTCCTACTTTCATTTTCTCCACTCCATATCATTGTTTTGTATAAGTTTTCAGACATGTGAACCCTTAATATGTCAAATATATAATCAAACCCTAAAATATTTGTTTTACTCTATATTTCACAAAGCAACTATCATAATAGGTTACAGGAGGTTTTTTAGATAGAAATTATGTACAACCATCAAAGCAAGAAAATCCACAAGGGGGGAGAGATTGTGAGAATTGAACCATATGATTTTTGTCATGGATTTTGCATGCAGTTACAACACTAAGTGGTGATTTTGGATTTTAAGATAAACCTAGCATATTTTATATTTTCTCCAAAGTTATTTTCATTACTCAGAAGTTGTCGTAGGTTTATCATAGGTTTTCAAGGATTCTTGCATGGTTTTGGCATCCATTGAGTTGATTTGGACGAAACAGACTACTACAGGAAAGTTCGCAGCACCTGGAATCACTGGCACTACAAATTGGTAATTTAGGATAGTTTGTGGTAATTAGCACAAAACAAAGTATTTTTTTAATCATAACTTTCGAATCAAGATCTGGGTTCTTATGAAATTTTGTAACAACCCCCATTGTTACGACTACATGCGACGCAAAGCAAGAGCATTTTTTATTTTTTTTAAGAAGGATAGTAACAACAACAACAATTAATCAACGCAACTTGACAAAAAACAAAACGTATGCAAATAAGGCAACAAACAACAACGACCCAACATACTAGCACATCATGCAACTAGACGAAACATGCGATAATCAACAGACGAAAAATAAAAATGACTACACGTCCATCCTACCCTACAAGGTTAGGACCTCTAGGACACATAAGCAATGCTCAAGCCCAAGTTCCCATCGATTTTGACCATTTAAGGTCTCAATTTTGGTGACTTTTTTGAGTAACAAGGAGGTATCTACATCCCTCCCATCAGACGCAAGATCACACCTACTAAGCTAAAATACAACATCAATCAATACCGACACAATGACTTCAACAACCAGTTACTAGAAACCTCTACGACGAGAAAAAAAATCACATTAAGGCGTTATAGAACCAAGTACCAATATCAATTACAACGAATAATACGCCCACATTGGGAAGCAAAAGACTCTAGCCATGTTATCATTTGCATCTATCAATCAGGGTGCACAATGATCCCCTCATCAAGAATCATTTCATCACATGGCGATAGGCGTGACAGTAACCATGGCGCAACAGAAAATATCTAGACCTTTAACCCAAGAAAAATCCCACGTGATAGGAGACCGAATTAACTATCAATAAATACACGAATATTATACCCAAGCACCCAATCAACAAGTCAACAAGACGCAAGGTGACATCATTCAAATTTAAATTACACAACTAAGCGAAGGATTTCTTGTTTTCCTACAAGGAAATCATATGTGGTGTAACAACTATGACCAACCACCATTTACAATTCAACTTAAGGCACAAGGCACATAGTAACCAATTAACGGTTAAACTATTAATCAATTTAGCTAATAAAAATTTTAAGCCCTTACCCATTAATCATGCACAAGCCATTAAACTATTACAAAAATAAACCATAAACCATTAGCTGCTAAACCATTATGTCTAAGTGCAAATGAGTGAACTATCCCAGCGATGACACAATATTAAAAGTAAATAAGCCTAACACATTAACAAAAGTAAAATGTGATAACACATGCGATAATATTAATAAAAGTAACATTAACGAAAGTAAACCATTATGACAGTTGCAACCTAAAGAATTTCTAAATTGTTGTAAGATTAAGATAGTGAGCGATACCACACTGTTCATAATAATAACTTAACTGTAAAACCAACAACTAATCTAAACGGTTTAACGACAATAGTGGGTCTCCTTCCTTAATTTCAACTGCCCAAAATAATGTGCATCACAGCATAATATGTCTAGCTATCAAACAAAAATGGGAATTGTTGACGCATATCATATGCATATTCCTAGGTCGTCGAGTGTGGACTATAGTTGTCCCACTGGACCTTGACCTGATCTATTGTTCAACGTTGTAGTTGTCGAATGAGATGGTATAGGATGCGGATTGGCTCCTCCGTGAGAGAACCCTCATCCGATACCTGTAAGGAACTCATTTCAATAACATGTGTAGGTTCACTAACATAATGTCTCAAAACAGATACATGAAAAACATCATGCATACACCTCAAAGAATCAGGCAAGGCTAGTCAATAGTCCATGGGCCCCTTCCTTTCCACAATATAGAAGGGTACCATGAACCTAGGAGAGAGTTTAGCACCCTTTCCAAACTTGATCAAACTCTTATGTGGTTTCACCCACAAGAAGAATCGATCGCCAACTTCATAACTACGGTCGACACGATGTGCATCGACATAACTCTTCTATCGATCCTGCACTTCCTTGATCCTTTTTATTATTGTTTTCAATTGATCTTCCATTTCTTGGATCACTTCTGGTCCCACCAAGACCCTATCCTCAAGCCGATCCTAACTCAAAGGCGTCTGACAAGGTCGCCTGTAAAGAAACTTGAAAGGCACCATCTTAATGGTGCTTTGATAACTGTTGTTGTATGCAAACTCTACCAGTGGAAAGAAGTCTTCCCAATGCTTATGTTGGACCATCACGTACCTATACAACATATCCTCCAATATTTGGTTTGTTCACTTGGTCTGCCCGTCTGTCTCCATGTGATACGCGGTACTAAATTTAAGTTGGGTTCCCAAGGCCTCTTAGAAACTAGTCCAAAATTGTCTTATAAACACCGATCCTCTATCGGATATAATACTCTTAGGCATGCCATGCAGCATCACAATCTCACTGATGAAAACTCTAGCTATGTCAGGTGCCTGATACGTCATATGAAAAGGAATAAAATGAGCACTCTTCGTCAGAGTGTTGACTACGAAAAAATCAAGTCATGTCTCCTTGCCATTAGTGGCATTCCAACAATGAAATCCATCGAAATGACCTCTCATTTCGGTTCTAGAATAGAGTATGGTTGTAGTAATCCTTCCATATGTCTATGTTTAGGTTTCACTTTCTGACATTCTAGACATCTTGCCACATAGTTGACTATGTATGCCTTCATTCCTTTCCAAAATAATAATGGTTTAAGGTCTTCTCTCATCTTCATGACTCCAATATGAGCCATGTACACTACTCTATGAGCCTCATTTAGGATCATACTCCTCAACTCATCGTTGGGTGGTACGTAAATTAAACTTTTAAATCTTAATAATTCGTCATTGTCCATAGTAAATCCCTCAAATTTTCGTACCATCATTGTGTTTTGTCTTATAAAATCCTTGAACTCTTTGTACTAGTCATTGTTGCACTATAAAGTTAGTATCTTTTCACATAGATTCATCTGAAGAAGCATCACCGAAAAGATGCGTGGTCTCTTACTCAATGCATCTGTCACTTTGTTCAATATTTCTTTTATGTAAGTAATCTCTAAATCGTACTCGCTAAGAAATTATGACCAACACCATTGTCTTACATTCAATTTGCTTTGCGTAAAGTTGTGTTGTAGACCACAGTGGTCCATTTTTAGTTCAAATTTTCATCCAATAAGGTAGTGTCTCCAAACTTTCAAGGAATAAACAATGGCTAACAACTCCAAATTATGCGTTGCACAGTTCTCTTCATGCCATCTCAACTTTCTCGAGATGTAAGTGATCACTTGACCATCTTGCATCAAGAATCCACCTAATCCTTCCTTGGATGAGTTAGTTCTTACCAAGAAGTATGCGTCCATGTCAGGGACCTTAGTATCGGTGCTATTGTCAACAAGTCCTTGAGCCTTCGAAATGCTTCTGCACATTTCTCGGTCCAAACAAACTTCTTGTTCTTCTTCTGCAATTCCATGAATGGATTTACTATCTTTGAAAATCCCTCGGAGAACCGTCGATAGTATCCCACTAAACCCATGAAGATACAAAATTCAGGGACACTCATCGACGCATGCCATTCCATAATAGCCTCGACCTTTGTGGGATCCATAATGATACCTTCGTCGGAGATGACATGCCCTAAGTAGTGAATCTTTGATTGATAAAATGAGAATTTAGACAATTTCCCATACAATTTTTTCTATCGTAGACACTGTAGTACCATGTGCAAGTGCTCGTCATGCTCCTCCACCGTCCGAGAGTAAATCAAAATATCGTCAATGAATACTTGGACGAACTTGTCCAAGTATTTGCAGAACACCCCATTCATCAAAATCATAAATATCCCTGGGGTGTTCATCATTCCAAATGGTAAAAAAACAAACTCATAATGTCCAAACCTCGTCTTAAAGGCTCTCTTAAGGATTTCATCCTCCTTGATCTGTAACTGGTGATACCTTGATTGCAGGTCGATTTTGAAAACACCTTCTCGCCTTTCATTTGATCAAACAAATCATCAATCCTTGGTAACAGATATTGATTCTTGATCATTACCTTGTTCAATTGATGGTACTCAATGCAGAGTCTCCACGAAACATCCTTATTTCGTATGAAAATAACAGGCATCCCCCATGGTGACACACTCGGACGTATAAGTCCTAGGTACAACAACTCCTTCAGTTGCATTCTCAACACCTGTAACTTTGGGGTCGACATTCGATAAGGTGTTCTTGCTATTGATTCATCTCTCAGTTTTAGGTCTATGGTAAATTCCAATTCCCTCTCTGGCGGCATCCCAGATAACTCCTCTGGGAAGACATCTGCAAATTCTCATACTACCAGAAGGTTTTCTAGTCCTTCCGCCACGCCCTTTTTGTTTAACGCAAGGATCGCATAAATCTTGCATCCCTTATGCATCCTCTTTCGTAGCTACAAGGAAGAGATGAACCTCAAGGAAACCCCCTAGTTACAACCTACAATCACGCATCTTTGTCCCTCATCATTGACCAAGCTCAACTGTTTCATCTTACAGTTGAGTATTGCCTCATGTGATTCCAACCAGTCCATACCAATCACGACGTCATAAGACCCTAAGATCATGACATACATGTTGTCCCTTGTGACAAAATCTCCTAGGTTAAGGCTACAACCCGTAATCTTCCCTCCATCCTTTTGTTTGGCTCCCGAATCCATTTGTACAAATCTAAACTCGTCCTATTCGACTACCTTTATCTTAATTATTTTTAGCGCTGCACCAGAAATAAAACTCTCTGTAGCACCTAGATCCATCAAAATACTAAGGTTCTGGTCAGAAACGGTACTTGACATCTTGAGCACAGTCTATTGGTCTTCTTCCTGGAGATTATTCACCGCTGCATGAATCCTATGGGCCTTCCCTAATTCTCCCATGGTAGTGGGTCCAGTTGATCCATATTCTTTGGTCCTCTCCACTGGGCAGTCACACTGGTAATGTGTCTCCCCACATGTCTAACACCCTTTCTTCAGTCCAGTACTCCTGGTAATCAAAGTAGAAGCTGATGGACCACCGACCTGGAACCATGGTCTTTTTTGCTAAACATGCCTAAACTGCTAATGTTGTTGGTGTCGCGACCCTTGGTAAGGAGTCTGCTACTGAGGTGTTGGTCATCGAGGTGTAGTGAAATTCGATCCTCTCTGGAAGCCATGATATCCTGGTGAATGTCTAGCTGGTGTCTGATGTTGCTATGCACCAGATGATGCCTTTCCCACTGGTCTCATTGGAGTCCTTCTCTGACCCCCGATGGTAACCTCCTCCTCTACTATGAGGGCCTTTTGGACAACATCATGCAAGGTTGGAGGCATAAAAATCCTCACCTTTGCATGAATGATGACTTTAAGGCCGAACATGAACTTGTTGACCTTAAGTTTATTGGTATTCAAGTGCAGATCATACTGAAGCTGCTCCATGAAGTGAGCCTCATAATCGGGCACAGTACAACCGCCCTGTCGCAAGGCGTTGAACACATTGAGATGACACTCAATGAATTCCTCATATAGATACCTCTCTCTGAACCGTTCCTTGAATAGTTCCCATGAAACGTCTTTGACTGCCATGTTTAATTGCGGCAGAAGTGTCTTCCACAATAGAAGAGCGCTCCCCTTCAGTTGAAATACCACCATGCAGACCTTCATGTTGTAGTTATATTTAGGAAGTGAAAATCACATCGTCATATTATCTAACCATGCCTCGGTAGTTGCATCGTCCAGGGCACCAAAGAACTCGAGAAATTTGACCTTCTCGAGTTCGCGATGAATGATACCATTACCAACCGGAGCGCGTGGTGGACCCTTAGGAGGTTCTGAAGCCCTGGCCCCATCTCTATCCAAATGATTGATCAGTGCCTCAGACATCCTATGAAATGACCTCATTAGTGGGCCAACCACCTCACCCACATCTATATGTTCCTTCCCGACAACTTGTTCGTCTCCCTGGGGGTTAGACCCCTCAAGCGTGGATGTTATTGGGGGCGTCACATCTCATCCCCTAACACCCTTTCATCTGCCTTTGCGGTGTCCTCTAACCCTTATTACATGCATCGACACAAATCAGTTTAATTAGAAACATTACAATCAAATATCTAATCAACGGAATCCATAGTGATCCCAAGTCGCGGATCGAATCAACTCTGATACCATATATAATGACCCCCATCATTGTGACAACATGCGACGCATAACAAGTGCAATTTTTTTTTAAAGCAAGGAAGTAACCACAACAACAGTCAAACAACACAACTCAATGACAAACATGACACACACAAACCAGGAAAAGGACAACATAACGACCCAACATACTAGCACATCATGCAACTAGATATAACATGCGAAAATCAATTAGACAAAATAAAAACGACTACCCGCCTATCCTACCCTGCAAGGTTAGGACCTCCAGGACACATAAGAAATTCTCAAGCCCAGGTTCGCATCGATTTTGACCATTTAAGGTCTCAAGGATGGAGATTTTTCTGAGGAACAAGGAGGTTTCTACATCCCACCCGACACATGCAATATAATGCCTACTAAGTTAAAATACAACCTCAATCAATCCAATCACAAAAGCTTCAATGACCAGTCACAAGAACCTTCCCGGCAAGCGAGAGACAATCATAATAAGGTTACAAAAACAAGTACAACCATAAATACAAAAACATCCACATTGGGAGGCATGAGACCCTAAGCCAGGTTTCATATGTGTTATCGATCAACGAGCGCAATGATCTGAACTTAAGAAATTATCTCGCCACGGTGCGACGAGCGCACAAAAATCCCAAGTGCATTTAAATCTAAACCTTTAACAAACACAACCAACATGTCAATGTACCAACTTAAACTGTCAGAGTCCTAATACACCAATAATTTGGCCATTGATAACAACTTATGATGGAATTGAATAACATCTAAAATAATGTAGGTCATTTATAATATCTCATAAATTCTTGGATAAACTCCAAGAACTATACCTAAATCACTACTTTATTGAATCACTACTTGAATATCAAATTACAACCTAGCACCCAACATAAATGAATCAACTATTTATGTTAAGCATCTCTACTTTGTAAATCTATTCTCACCCATAATATCAACATGGCAAGGTGCATCACTTGTCAAACCATATTTTTTATGTTAGTTGTTCCCATTGTATCACACCCCCATAATTATTTAAATTCCTTGTAAGGATTCTATAGAAAATTTTACCTATAAACAATTGGTAGGCAATAAAACAATAATAACTTATATAAACCTTTTGCAGAAATATTAAGAAGACAACAAAAATTATTGGCAAGGTTGTTGATGCTACAGTTTCATAATATACATAATTTGATGTGTTAACCTCCATAATGGACCCCAGCCATATTCCAGCTGCCAAAATCCCAAAAATAGTCTGAAATTATAGAAGCAACAATTATATGTGGGGTAAGAGTAGAATTTGTTGTGTTATTGTTGTGCTACAGATACAGATAGTAATAAATCTCTGCATAGTTTTTAATTTAAAATTTAGATAGCATTATAATCTTGGTGTATTAATAAGTAGAAGTCAATGGAAATAAAATCTCTGTGTAGTAATAACTGCAATTCAGTTAGCAATAAAATTTGTTGTGCAGTAATAATTAAAATTCAAAAGGCAATAAAAATTTGTGTTGTAATAATTGAAATTCAAAAGCTAATCATTGCCAAAGGGGAAATCAACACCTGGAAAACCGCTCAATTCCAGGATGAATCACTATGATGCCATAGATGACGGTTTAGGAGAAAAAATTTAGGTGAAATAAAATCCAAGGACACGACCACTTGCACCAATGCGACCATATTACATTATGCACCGGTGGGTCCATATTAATTGACGCATCAAAGACATATAATTGTTTTTTATTAACAAAATATTGAAACACAGTGTGGTTTTTTTTCAACGCAGGTGCTTATTATTAATATGCGCACCGATGTGTTTGTGGTTTATAAGTGCATCGTGATGCTTTTAAAGTTATTTGAAGTTTTATTTGCACATAAAATAGTATATTCATCTCAAATGATATTTTATGATGAATTCACATGACTTGCAATACTTCAGTATACATTTTACATTTTATGTCACCTTATTCTTCAAAAATGGTTTCAAAACTATATTCAAACTTGGATTATGGTATGGTCCTTGGAATTTATTTTAAATATGTACAAGAAAATTTATCGCTAAGTTTTCAGAAATGCAGGGAGAAAACCTTGTTATATGATCAAATGGTCAATTCTTCAAATTCCATCCCATTCCATATTGCTCAAGGTCCATCGTGGAGTTCTCCCTTTCCATTTCTAGTAAGTTTAACTTATTTTATTTATGTTTCTATTATCTCATTGATTTTTTTTATCCATGTCAATCTAAATAAAAATGTATCAAAATTTGCAGAATCCTAATTTAGAATTGAGTTTAGATGCAAAAGATATTCTAGTAGTAGTTCAAAAACGTCGGAAGGTCTTATTAGGAGTAACATACCACAAGAAGTTGGTAGATGAAAATGGGCAGTCGCTTTTCCCTACCAATTGTGAAATTCCATCTTCCATCCACAATCCTTGGTTGGCGATGGTAATAAGTGTTTGGTATAATGTAATTTGAAAAAACAAATTATTGCATTGTACTTACTAACATCATCAATGTACTAATGTTCAATATTTTTGAAATTAGGATTCTTCTAATGATGAGGAAACTACCTACCATCTTCCATTGCACCCCACAACAATGTCAACCTAAGAGAAGGCTGCAATGAGAGCACAAATCAGAGAGAAATCATACCAATAATAGTTGAATCAACCACCTATTTAATTCCCACTACGTCCAAATTCACTAATTAGGAATTACTACAACAATAGTAGTTCTTCAGAACTTGGCAATGGAGACAATCAAATATAGGTTGGTATGGATGAATACTTACATAATACAACTTCCATGGAGACAATGTTGTTAGACACATTCTAGAACGATGAGCTAGGGGATGATGCTCATATCAATGATACCATTTTCAAAAGCCTAAAATATGCGTTCACCACCCCTATCTTTAGACCTAGTGCCCAATCAAAGTCTACCCAACTTGGGATAACAATGTTACTGTACAACATGAAAGCAAAGTTTGGCATGTCAAATGCATGTTTCTCGGAAATATTGAGGAAATTGACCAACAAGTACCTTATATTAATTTTCAAAAATCTTGTCACACAGTCAACATTAGAAATGGTTTCTTTTATAAACGTTAAATGACCTTGTACATTTCTATTTCCCACTCACTGCAGAATATTCAAAGATAAGGTTCTTCCTAATGATAATTGTTTTCTCGGTAGCCGTGAAGAGGAATATAAGTTGTTGAAAATGTTGGTTGTTGAGTATATATCATATCATACATGTCTGAATGATTGTATTCTATATAGAGGAGAATATGCAGACAAAGAGATATGTACGAAATGTGGGCATGAAAGGTACCATAAATAAAATAGAAATTGTAAATCACATGGTCCTCCTCATAAGACATTGAGGCACATGCCTATAATCCCAAGGATTCAAAGGATCTTTCATTGCAAATAATTAGCTATGTTGCAGGGATGGCATGCCTCACACATAAGTGAGTCGGGAGTTATGTGAATCCCAACAGATTCAATAGCCATGAATCATATAGAGAATACATGACCATAAAAATTCAAGGATGAAGTATGAAGTCTATGACTCGGCATAGCAATGGATGGCATGAACCCATATTCCCTCCAAAACACTAACTATTATATTTGGTCTGTAGTAGTGATCAATGACAATATTCCCCCATGGTTGTCTGTGAAGAATGAACATCTTATGTTGACTCTTATAGTCCTTGGTAGAAGACAAGTGAATAATATGGATGTCTACCTACAACCATTGGTAGATTAATTGAAGGAATTATGGGAAGGGATACGTGTATACGATGTATCAATACCCATTGCAAGAGAGAGGAGTTTTACATTGTATGGCATATGTTCTTACACCACACATGATTATCTAGGCTTAGGATTTTTCTCTAGTAATTAACATGTTGATTGATTTTTTTATATACATAACAATATTTATTTTCATATTTAATTCATTGAGATTGACATTCTATTCTTAAATGCTAACATATTATGTATACAATAATTTCATGGGTCTTGTAACTAAAGGATATCATGGATGTAAATGTTGTGGACCTTCTCTGAAGGATAGGTGGTCCAACCACCTACGAAAGACAATGTATGACTTCTCGAGGGTATTTATCCCATAGGAACACCCTTATAGAAGAGAAACATCTTCTTTGAATGGTAAGCCAGAGAAAAATCAAAGTCCTGCAATAATGACACCAATAGAATGGATTAGAGCATATGAGAGAGAGAAGGAGAAGGATATTACATCCATGTCCGATTCAAATGGAGAGCCTATGTTCGATGATCCAAAATTCTTCGACACCTATGTTGAGAAATTTTCCATTGGGATGAAAAGGAAATCTATCTTTTATGACCTCTCCTATTGGTAGCATCTTAAGATTTCCCACTTACTAGATCCCATGCATATATTTAAAAAATGTTTCATGGTCTTTATGGAGGAAGAAAAATACTCTGGCCATGTTATCATTCAAATCTATCAATCAGGGCGCATAATGATCCCCTCATCAGGAATCATGTCGTCACATTGCGATAGGCGTGACAGTAACCATGGTGCAACATAAAATATCTAGACCTTTAACCCAAGAAAAATCCCATGCGATAGAAGACCGAATTAACTGTCAATAAATACACAAATATTATACCCAAGCACCCAATCAACAAGTCAACAAGACGCAAGGTGACATCATTCAAATTTAAATTACACAACTAACTGAAGGATTTCTTGTTTTCCTACAAGGAAATCATATGTGGTGTAACAACTATGACCAACCACCATTTACAATTCAACTTAAGGCACAAGGCACATAGTAACCAATTAACGGTTAAACTGTTAATCAATTTGGCTAATAAAACTATTAAACCCTTAACCATTAATCATGCACAAGTCGTTAAACTATTACACAAATAAACCATAAACCATTAGCTGCTAAACCATTATGACTAAGTGCAAATGAGTGAACTATCCCAACGATGACACAATATTAAATGTAAATAAGCCTAACACATTAACAAAAGTAATACATGATAACACATGCAATAATATTAATAAAAGTAACATTAACAAAAGTAAACCATTATGACAGTTGCAACCTAAAGAATTTCTAAATTGTTGTAAGATTAAGATAGCGAGTGATACCACACTGTTCATAATAATACCTTAACTATAAAACCAACAACTGATCTAAACGGTTTAACCACAATAGTGGGTCCCCTTCCTTAATTTCAGCTACCCAAAATAATGTGCATCACAGTATCATATGTCTAGCTTTCAAACAAAAAGGGGAACTGTTGATGCATATCATATGCGTCTTCCCAAGTCGTCGAGTGTGGACTATATTTGTCCCACTGGACCTTGACCTGATCTATTGTTTGATGTCATAGTTGTCGAATGCGATTGTATAGGATGTAGATTGGATCCTCCGTGAGACAACCCTCATCTGATTCCTGTAAGGAACTCATGTCAATAACATATGTAGGTTCACTAACATAATGTCTAAAAATAGATACGTGAAAAACATCGTGCATACACCTCAAAGAATCAAGAAAGGCTAGTCAATAGTCCATGGGCCCCTTCCTTTCCACAATATCGAAGGGTCCCATGAACCTAGGAGAGAGTTTATCACCCTTTCCAAACTTGATCAAACTCTTATGTTGTTTCACCCGCAAGAAGACTCGATCGCCAACCTCATAACTACGGTCAACACGATGCGCATCCTTTTTATTATTGTTTTCATTTGATCTTCCATTTCTTGGATCACTTCTGGTCCCACCAAGACCCTATCCTCAAGCCTATCCTAACTCAAAGGCGTCTGACAAGGTCGCCTGTAAAGAAACTGGAAAGGCGTCATCTTAATGGTGCTTTGGTAACTGTTGTTGTATGCAAACTCTACCAATGGCAAGAAGTATTACCAACGCTTATGTTGGTCCATCATGTACCTACGCAACATATCCTCCAATATTTGGTTTCTTCACTCGGTATGCCTGTCTGTCTCCATGTGATATGCGCTACTAAATTTAAGTTGGGCTCCCAAGGCCTCTTGGAAACTAGTCCAAAATTGTCTTGTAAACACCGATCCTCTATCAGATATAATACTCTTAGGCATGCCATGCAGCCTCACAATATCACTGATAAACACTCTAGCTATGTCAGGTGCCTGATACGTCATACGAAAAGGAATAAAATGAGCACTCTTCGTCAGAGTGTTGACTACCACAAAAATAGAGTTGTGTCTCATTGTCGTCAGTGGTAGTCCAACAATGAAATCCATCAAAATGACCTCCCATTTCAATTCTGGAATAGCGTGTGGTTGTATTAATCCTGCCAGATGTCTATGTTCAGCCTTCACTTGCTGACATTCTAGACATCCTGCCACATAGTTGACTATGTCTGCCTTCATTCCTTTCCATAAGAATAAGGGTTTAAGGTCTTCTCTCATCTTCGTGACTCCAAGATGAGCTATGTACACTACTCTATGAGCCTCATTTAGGATCATACTCCTCAACTCATCGTTGGGTGGTACGTAAATTCAACTTTTAAATCTCAATAATCTGTCGCTGTCTATAGTAAATCCCTCAAATTTTGGTACCATCATTGTGTTTTGTCTTATAAAATCCTTGAATGCTTTGTACCAGTCATCCTTGCACTGTAAAGTTAGGATCTTTTCACTAGATTCATCTGAATAAGCATCACCGAAAATATGTGTGCTCTCTTACTCAACGCATTCGCCACTCTGTTCACTATTTCTTTTATGTAAGTAATCTCTAAATTGTACTCACTAAGAAATTCCGACCAACGCCATTGTCTCACGTTCAAGTTGCTTTGGGAAAAGTTGTGTTGTAGATCACCATGGTCCATTTTTAGTTCAAATTTTCATCCAATAGTAGTGTCTCCCAACTCTCAAGGAATAAACAATGGCTAACAACTCCAAATTATGAGTTGCATAGTTCTCTTCATTCCTTCTCAACTTTCTCGAGATGTAAGAGATCACTCGATTGTCTTGCATCAAGAATCCACCTAATCCTTCCTTGGATGCGTCAGTTGTTGCCAAGAAGTCTTCATCCATGTAAGGTCCTTAGGATTGGTGCTATCGTCAACAAATCCTTGAGCCTCCAAAATGCTTCCGCGCATTTCTCAGCCCAAACAAACTTCTTGTTCTTCTTCTGACATTCCATGAACAGATTTTCTATCTTTGAAAAACCCTTGGCAAACCGTTGATAGTATCCCGCTAAACCCATGAAGCTACAAAATTCAAGGACACTCGTCGACGCAAGCCATTCCATAATATCCTCGACCTTTGTTGGATCCAGAACGATACCTTCGTCGGAGATGGCATTCCCTAAGTAGTGAATCTTCGATTGATAAAACAAGCCTTTAGACAATTTCCCATACAATTTGTTCTCTCATAGAAACTGTAGTACCATGCACAAGTGATCGACATGCTCCTCCATCCTCCAAGAGTAAATCAAAATATCTTCAATGAATACTTGGACGAACTTGTCCAAGTATTTGCGAAACACCCCATTCATCAAAATCATAAATATCCCTGGGGCGTTCGTCATTCCAAACGATAAAACAACAAACTCATAATGTCCAAACCTCATCTTAAAGGCTCTCTTAGGGATGTCATCCTCCTTGATCTGTAACTGGTGATACCTTGATCGCAAGTCGATTTTTGAAAACACCTTCCCACCTTTCATTTAATCAAACAAATCATCAATCCTTGGCAACAGATACTGATTCTTGATCGTTACCTTGTTCAATTGATGGTAGTCAATGCAGAGTCTCCACGAAACATCCTTCTTTCATATGAAAATAACAGGCGCCCCCCACGGTGACACACTCGAATGTATAAGTCCTAGGTCCAACAACTCCTTCAGTTGCATTCTCAACAACTATAACTCTAGGGTCGACATCCGATAAGGAGTTCTTGCCATTGATTCAGCTCTCAGTTTTAGGTTGATGGTAAATTCCAATTCCCTCTCTGGCGGCATCCCAGATAACTCCTCTGGGAAGAAATCTACAAATTCTCATACTACCGGAAGGTTTTCTAGTCCTTCTGCCACGCCCTTTTTGTTTAACGTAAGGATTGCATAAATCTTGCATCCCTTCTGCATGCTCTTCCATAGCTACAAGGAAGAGATGAAACTCAGGGAAACCCCCTGGTTACGACCTACAATCACGCGTCTTTGTCCCTCATCATCGACCAAGCTCAACCATTTTATCTTAAAGTTGAGTATTGCCTCATGTGATTCCAACTAGTCCATACTGATCACGATGTCATAAGACCCTAAGATCGTGATGTACATGTTGGCCCTTATGATAAAATATCCCAGGTTAAGGATACAACCCGTAACCTTCCCTCCAACCTTTTTTTTGGCTCCCGAATCCATTTCTACAAATCTAAACTCGTCCTGTTCGACTTCCTTTATCTTAATTATTTTTAGCGCTGCACTAGAAATAAAAATCTTTGTAGCACATGGATCTATCAAAATACTAAGGGCCTGGTCAGCGATGGTACCTGACATCTCGAGCACAGTCTACTGGTGTTGTTCCTGGTGGTTATTCACCGTTGCATGAATCCAATGGGCCTTCTCCAATTCTCCCATGGTAGTGGGTCCGGCTGATCCAGGTGCTCTGGTCCTCTCCACTGGGCAGTCACGCTGGTAATGTGTCTCCCCACATGTCTAACACCCTTTCTTCGGTCCAGTACTCCTGGTTCTCGAAGTAGAAGCCAATGGACCATCGACCTGGAACCTTGATCTTTTCTGTTGAACATGCCTAAACTGCTAGTGTTGTTGGTGCCGCGACCCTCGGTAAGGAGTCCACTACTAAGGTTTTGGTCATCGAGGTGTAGTGAAAGTGGATCCTCTCTAGAAGCCATGATATCCTGGTGAATGTCTAGCTGGTGTCTAATGTTGTTGCACACCGGATGACGCCTTTCTCACTGGTCTCGTTGGAGTCCTGCTCTGACCCCCGATGATAACCTCCTCCTCTGCTATGAGGGCCTTTTGGACAACATCGTGCAAGGCTGGAGGCATCAAAATACTCACCTTTCATGAATGATGACGTTAAGGCTGAACACAAAATTTTTGACCTTAATTCACTGCTAGATATGGGCGGATTATTCCAGGAAAATTTTCCACGCTTCCACTAGTTTCATATTTTTTTTAAACAGGGCGGGATTTTCGTCACTATTGCCATGAAAGTTCGTCGCAATATCGAAGAAAATCTTAATTTAACCTAGTCAGGATTTTTGTCGCTATAGCGACAAACTTTCGTGGCAATAACGACAAAATTTTTGTCTATCTCATTGGTCAGTGTTAACGGCTAGTTGACTATTTTATCTATATATACATGACTTTAAGAGACTTTACGACACAATTGCTATAATTGCGACACTGTTCTTGGCTTTTGTTTGAGCTATTTATTTTTTCCGTCACCCACCGGTTGAACAAATTCAATTCTTGATCTACATAGCTCGTATTTTGAACTTGCAAGGTTAGTATGTTATTTTTTATTGATGTACTCATTTAACTTGTAATTTTTTTTTCAAATGTCCAAATTGCATTTAGCTTATTTTTTTCTTGATAATATATTTATATACTAGCACAGCAGCTAAATAGCTACTGGTGAACGCCAAAAGGCTGATAAGATGAAACAAATCCTTAAAAGAATATATTAAATTTTATTATTGATTAATAAATAAATGGTTGAGCTTCATTTATCTGGTGTTAATATTTTAATTTCTGTTAATCACTTACGTGGCAATCACCTAGCTATCAAAGTAATTTTTAGATATGATTAGGTAAATGTTAAAAAGTAAACACATAAACGGATGTCTTTATAATAGCTAGGA
Organism: Picea sitchensis; assembly: GCA_010110895.2. Classification (NCBI taxonomy): domain Eukaryota; kingdom Viridiplantae; phylum Streptophyta; class Pinopsida; order Pinales; family Pinaceae; genus Picea; species Picea sitchensis. Next base: position 427,828 of record SNQJ01S0001135.1, on the reverse strand, counting down.
AATTAATGATTGAAATCACAGCCATTTATTTTGTGTGACTACTAAGAATATTCTAGCCATATTTAATCCTGTCCATAGAAAACTTATTAAGCACTAAACCCCTATTAAATGTGCCCATTGTCAATAGGTGTACGCCTTTCGGCGTAAATATGTGTAGTTATACCATATTTCATGTCTTTGGTTTTTGGATATAGTTAGTATATTCTATGGAAAAGGGTATGTGGGTTCCATAATATTGTAGGTTTATGGAATCCAGATACCCTTTTCCCTTCAATTGTAGTTATAATCTCTCTCTCTTTTCATTGATAAAGATATGGAATTTCTCTTGACACTCAACCCTAATCGGTGAAATGATAGTAATTGATTGCTATATTCCCTGCTTTAGCAAGGACTAATAAGATACATAAACACTAACCCTAAACTTATGTTAGGTGTATATGTTGTTATTATATAAAGAAAACATTTGTACACATATGACCTTATTATAAATATGCTATCTATGTCGTCCTGATGTTGATCCTCTACACATATGATCACCTTATTATAAAGATGTTGACCTTATTATAAAGATGTAGGTCATTGTAAATAAACATATCATAATTGAAAGGAGTAGCCAAAATATAAAAAATTTACAACTTAATGTTTGGTATGGTGTAGGTGAGACAATTACTTGTTAGGACAAGGATTTGTCACAATGAACGAAAATGATAGGAAGCTTGCTCGGTTAAGAGCGGCATTAGAGGCGAGGGGCGATGGAAAATGTTATTTCCCTTGCTATGATTGTAGAGGCTTGCAAAATAGAATACTTTTAATAACAACAGCCCAAAAACATTGTAGGGAGAAGGGGCACGCCGAAGGGGGTTATGAATATCATCCCTTGGTAAGAGGATTCAA